>CBVK0100527752.1:0-11793 GCA_900067695.1 Picea abies | reverse complement strand
CCTGGGCTTGAGCGTTGATTTTGTGTCTTGGAGGTCCTAACCTTGCAGGGTAGGATGGGCGGGTGGTCAGTTTTACTTGTCGCTAAATGTCTGCGTTGTGCACCTCTGCCTATGGTCGTATTTGTTGCAGTTTCTCGTTGAGGACTTCAGTCTTCTTGTGTTGAACTTCGTGGTTGAGTCTTGTTGTTGTCGAGTGGCATCGTACAGTTCCGTATGTTGCTACTTCTACACGCGCGCACACACCTTAAACAAAAAAAAAAAATTGCACCTGTTACTAGAATGGTTGTCGTAACGACGTTGAGATTGTTACAGCTCATTAATATGGTTTAATAATGACTTAGGTTGAGAAGGGTAAGCTCATAATGATGGAATGATGATGAATGGTATACATGCTAACAAGGAATGAGCTTGTGATGTAGGAGCATCGAGAGCATGGTTACGGGTAAGCCAATAACCCAAGATGAGGATGATGATGATGGGATGATACATGGGGAATAAAGGTACAAGTATGCAGACATATGACGGAAGAATGATTGATAAACTATGTACAAGACAAGTTTTCCTAGAGAACCAACGGATACAATGGTTGGCAACCCATGTACTATGGTGTATGGTAATATTTTTATATGGACTTCAACAAACATTGTCTATGTTTGTAGGTTGAAGATGAAAACGGGACCAGAGAAGACCAAATATTATGATGGCATAATGGGATCACATGTATTCGTTAAAGGATAACTCCTATTTGTGATCATGAATAATTAATTAAATGATGGCTTTGTAATGAGGTAGACTAATTCTAGAAGTCTACATGAGAGTAAGAGATGAGGAGAAATGAGAGAAGTTAGGGATGGAAATTTGTTGAGAGATTCATGTAGATATGTGAAGAGATTTAGAGAGATAATTATGCATTTGATTTGAACATAATTTCTAATTATGATATATTTGTTATGATCATCTATAGTTAGAGACCATTTGTACAATAAATTTAACACACATAATGGCTTTATAATAATATTTCAGAAGGTCTCTTAAGTAAAAATCTCCAAGTGGTCCTTGCTTTGTCTTGTATATGTTTAATGTTGTGTGTATTTGTAGCTGGTGGGCTGCATCTTGTATATGTTTAATGTTTGTTTATTTGTAGCTGGTGGGCTGCATCAATTGTTATCAGAGCCTGGAGAAAAGATATCATGAAGGCCACCAGAGCCTGGAGAAAAGATATCATGGAGCCTGGTTATTAGAGCACAACCAACGAATACAAGAAGCCTGGAGAAGCATGGAGCCTGGTTATTAGAGCACAACCAACCTGAAGGCCATCAGAGCATCAATTGTTATCAGAGCCTGGAGAAAAGATATCATGGAGCCTGGTTATTAGAGCACAACCAACGAATACAAGAAGGCCACCGTGTGAATGACTGAGTTGTAGTTGTCAAAGTTTATGAGGGCGTGTAGAGAAGGGGCTGCATAGTAAGCCACACAATTCTATTGAGAGAAAAGCGAGATGAAAAGACAAGTTAAGGAATTCAAAAGGATTCGCTCGAGAAAAGCTGTGAGATGTAGCGATTCGGTTCACTTCTAATTAGAGTTATGTGCATCTAGCATATTTTCCGATTGATGTGTTTGTTTCTATGTTTCTAGAGGCATTCTATTAGATGAGAACCAGTGAAAGGAAAACATCTCAGATGTTTAGAAAATATTTGAAAATTGTATTGAGGCAAGACAAGGGATTCCTCGACACCGAAGATCCATGCTTTTTTTTGTTTGTTTGTATTGGCTTACTATTGGAAAGGATGTGACTAAATAAGCAGACAGACTAGCAGAAGCGCCCAACAAATTTCAAAGTGGATGTCTCAAGAGGCCAATCGTAGCGAGGAATGCATCAGCAAGGCTCAGAATTCTAATGCAGATAATGACTACACAAGGTAGTGTAGGAAAGAAAAGAGAGATATGTGGATATTTGCAGTGTAATTTGGTCAAGAAAAGAATTTGGCATTTGTAGTATAATGCATGGCAATAGAGTGGTGATTGTCTTCATATTCAGTTGCTCTTATGTGACAATGGAAACTATTGTTCAGACAATGGAAACTATTGGGACTAACGGACATGGCCAAATAAAATATCCATGGAGATTTCTTTGGCAAAGTGGAGATTTATGCTTGTATAAGTCCAATTGATTTCATGCGATGGAAGGTTCTAAGAATTGCAGCAATAATGGGCCGCCCCCTTTCTTTACCAAGATATGAATAGAAATGGAAATGAAAACAAGTTCTTTTTTTATTTTGGTAAGAATATCCTACACATTGAATTTTGATTGCCTTTATATATGGTATATGAATGGAGGTAAAAAAAATTAAAAGCTTTTATTGAGAAATGAGAATAGGTGTGAGCAAAGGGAATTCTTTTGACTTCTTAGAATGTTATTGAGGCTAAAAGTTTTCTATTTAATTGTCATTAAAAAGGTGTCAAAGTAATGGTATTTTGTTCATTAAAGTAATGGATTTCATGGTTTGACGTAAGGGTCCATTGGTAACTAAGCCAAAGTGAATGTCATAAGAAAATTGAAGTCATGGAGTATGTAATGAATATTTGAAAATGGTCATTTTTTGTAAAGTCCTTTTGCAAATTGATGGAAAGTGTCATATATTTATTGATGGAAAGTGTCATATATTATAGGATCATTGATGTCATGGGTCAACAATGATATTATTTTATTGATGTAATAAGTCAAAATTCTAAGTTGAAGATGAATTTCAAGAGTCATGAAAAAATTATTGATGTTTAATTTGTTATATCAAGAAGGGTGCATGATCGGTGCTACCTAATACATGAGTCAAATTTGTAGTCAAGTTAAGTTTAAGTAATTTCATTGGTGTGTTAATTAAGTTTTCCGAGCCAAGGTCATAGGTGTCTTGTTGGACATTGTGCACACTCCAACGAGAAACATATTTTTGTATTTTGTAACTATAGATTGCATGTGTCTTGTTGGGTGGATACGTCCCTCCTACAAGAAACAATTTTATGCAGGTATTGTAGTGGAAGATTCAGATGGATAATTATGTAAGAAGTTGACAGTGGAAAGAAGACCGATGAAGAGAGAATATGATGTTGACTCCATGAAATAGGTAGATTCGAGAGAGAAGTGCAAGCAGAGAAAATAGGAAAGGACAACGAAAGATGAAGCACCGAGGAACATGGCATAAGAAGAAAAGGAATGAAGCAATGGAAGAAAGCAAAGAAAAAAGGGAGATGAAGACAAAGAAGAAATCAGAAGAAGGAAGCAAAGCAAGGTAAAAATAAAGTATCGTGTGAAATTCATATGCAATAAATCCATGAAAGAGGCATCCCTAAGTAGCTTAATGGTCCTTAAATAATTTTTGAAAAAGTCTTGTCATATGTTGTATAAAGGCTAGATTAACCTAAAACGAAATTGTATGTACCTGATGAGGAATATAACCCCCATAATTTCATGTGATGAATGGTTCATGAAACCACTTGTTATGAGAGAGGGATTGTTGAAGGAAATGAAGAGTGGCAAGTTAGGAGGAGAAGCTTGACTATGGGCAAAAACACCATTTTGAGGCAGTCCACGACTAGCGGAAGATCAGAGGCAACTAGAGAGATTTCAAGTAATGAAAAAGGGACTCGAGTGGTTGAGCATGAAAGGGAAAGTGCAAGTTATGAAAAAGCAACTTGCATAGAGAAAACTGTGAAACAAAGTTTGTGAGATGACATGGAACTCATGGACAAGAGTCCATGAATAATTTTTTGTTCCTTGGGAGTCTGATATGGGAGCATCAAGAGGATGGTTATAGGTAAGCCAAAAACCCAGGATGATGATGATCATATAGGGGGAATAAAAGTACAAGTATGCATGCATGCGACAGAAGAATGGTTGATGAACCATGTATGAGAAATGTTTTCCTAGAGAATCAATGGATACAACGACCGACGACCCATGTACTTTGGTGGATGGTAATATTTTTATATGGACTTCAACAAACATTATCTATGTTTGTAGGTACAATATAAATAATATCATAGAATATTGAATATGACAACAGGACCAAAAAAGACCAAATATTTGATGGCATAATGGGATCACAAGTGTTCGTTAAGGGGGAGTATGATGAAATAACTCCTACTTGTGATCATGAATAATTAATTAAATGATGGCTTCGTAATGAGGTAGACTAATTTTAAAATTCTATGTGAGAGTGAGAGATGAGGAGAAATGAGAGAAGTTAGGGATGGAAATTTGTTGAGAAATTCATGGAGAAATTGTGGAGATAGTTAGGGAGCTAGTTATGAATTTGGTTTGAATGAAATATCTAATTATGATGTATTTGTTATAGTCACCTATATTTATATAAGGGGATAATGTGTACAATAGAGTTAACACACAAAATGGTTTTATAATAATATTTCCCCTTCAGGGGTTTCTTGAGTCAAAAGATTTGGGTGTCCCTTGCTTTGTTTTGTATATGTTTAATGTTGTGTGTATTTGCAGTTGGTGGGCTACATCAGCTTGGTTAGTGCCAAGAATTTTTTCTTCAAGATTTAAACTTGCTCTATTTTGTAAATTATCTGTATGCTAAAAGAATGATGAACCATGAAGCCAATAACGACAAGTGATGATGAAATACCCAACAACTGAATTTTTATTTTAAAAACCAAGTCACTATTTGCATTTCCCTTATAGAACAAAGTATAAGCAAGTATTGAAACAAAATTGTATTGAAATGGATTGATACTAGAGAATATTTTTTGTAATCTTGAGTGATGAAGAAAGTGAATGGGGTAAAGTGTGTGTGGAGACTAAACAAAAAAAATTCCATGCATGCAACCTTCTTTTATTTTACAAGCTCAAGAACCCAACTATAATTTCATTTCCTTCTCTAATAGCTAAGATAAAATATGATATTTCGTAACTATTTCTTTTCCTTAGGCTATTCTATTGAGCATAATAGTGCCAAGGCATCCTATGAAGGAAAAATATCCTTCCCTCTTTAGGCCAGTTGGAAGAATCCAATAACCTAAGGGGGGTAACCCTCTAAAAATATATTTTGATTTTTCTTTTTAATTGAATATTCTTTAATTGAAATTGAAGAAAGAGAAATTTTCTGTACAAGACCTTAAAATTAATAAAACTTAAAAAGATTTATGAAAGTAAATTGTCAATAAAAGCATCACCAAACAATTCACTTATCATAGAGGGAACCATATTCTTCTTTAACCAACATTATATAATAATAAAAAAAACAATAATAAAACATTTCATTTAAATGATAGAGCTCAAGTCAAAATCCATGTTTAAAGTGACAAACATAAGAGGAAATTGAGAAAAATATAAAAATTGTATATTGCATTTAAAGATATCAAAAACTTAAAATTATTGAGTAATAGATATCGTGGATATAAGTTAATGATTTAACACATCAATATGTATCATGAAACACATTCCATTACAAAAACATCAAGTGAAACCATAAATAAGTCGTTGCTATATTCAAACTTTGAATGGTTACAGAAACAAGTTTTCTTAGAAGCAAGTTCCAAAAAAAAAATTGACTTCAAATATTGAGCTTTACAAAAATAAGAATAAAGCGAAGTTAACAATGAGTTGGTCAAATAGGGGATGAATCCTCTTTGAAGTAACAAAGTTCATTAGACTAATACTGAAATATAAAAATGATCAAAAAGATTGTATGAAGCAGTTTCATGCGTCCTATGAACAATGCCCTCTATTTCCTTCTTCATTTGGTTATATATTCTTCTTTGACCATTTTTTATTAAATATTTCTAAAATTACATATAACCAACTCCATATTTCTTTGTTCATGCATTCTTTTTCTTTCACTACTTATTCACATTTGTTGAAGTGGAAGCTGGGACAAACATGGGTGTTAATATTGATGATGTTGTGGTAATTGGTGATGACATGGAAGTTGGTGTGAAAATCGAGCTTAATATTGGAGTTGTATTCCTTGGTCTTTCTATTCTTTTCCAATCATCTCCCTATGGAATTTTATAACTTAAAATTTTAAACCCCGTGATATCTAATTCAGTATATAGATCGTACCACGCAAGGGGTAAATTCCTTTGGATTCTTTTAAGTATGCTAAGCAATGTAAAGTCATTGGATATTTTTTCAAAGATAATTATCCATCAAATAGGACATGTTACATCTTCAAATTGCTCATGATTTGTTCTCTATATTTCAATATTCTCTTCATATATTTTAATAGGATAAAACCACCTCTTATCATTCCAAGGAACCGATAACCCGAACTAGAAGGCCTCATCAAATCTAGTTATGAATTGAAGTCCAAACTACAAAATTGTCTAACATGTGTTCTGAGTTGAATTAATCAAATTGACATCCATTATAAATGTCGTTCTATCCACAATTTCCAAAATTTGAAGATCTACATTGCTAAATGATTTATAAATTTTATGATATCATTAGCAATTTGTACCTTATCTCCTAACTTTTCCCAAGCTTTCTTCATCTTTAGATTCATATTTCTTTCTAACATCTCTATTTCTTGGAGAACAATAAAATGAGTTCTCAATTGATGTATGACTGATTTTATTTGATCCCATATACAATGGTTGGCCCCTATTAAATATTTTCTTGCAAAAAAAAAAAAGAATGATAATTTTTCTTCAAATATTCAAGTTCAACAATCTTGTGACAAGATTCACACAATTCAATATCATTTTGTGCTATCTCATCATATATTTGTTCTACCAATTTATTTCTTTTGTCTAATTGTTCATGTATATCAGTCATTTCTGAAATTTTACCTTGATATTCAACTTTTATTCTCTGAAGTCTTTCTCGAACTGTTGACAACTATTTCCTTTGTTGAATAATCTATCCTTGGTTTGAGGTTGTTGGGTTCTCCTCAACTTCAAGAATAGTTACTTTCTTAGCTAGATTAACTGACAATGCTATTTATTTTTCTTCATTAAATCTTTCAATGATTTCTTACAATCTTGCATTTTGTTCTCTAATATTTTTAATTTGATCTTTCTCCTTTTCTAGCTCCACTATTTATCTATCCTAGCTATGCATAGTGGCAAGAATATTTATATTCCCTATAAATATCTGGATTTATTTATCCTTCTCTTTGATCATTAATGTTATGTTGGACTTATTTTTTGTTGTTGTTCGCAAATAAATCAGTTTCTGCTCTAAATCATTTACTGCAACTGAACGTTCCTTGTTAGTTTCCCTTACAATTTTTAATTGATTTTATAACTTACCAATTTGTATATTCAACTTCCTAACATTACCAGATTCTTGAATTAAATCTCTAGCCACCGTATTTTCTATTTTCTTATGCCACTCAATCTTGTCTTCTGGTGGCAAGCTATTGGGATCAAAAGTAAACTTTGTGGTATCAAATTAATTTGGCATAATATCACTTTTAGGCTTATCAACTTTGGGTTGAAGAATTTCCATATTCATTGAACCTTTATCATAATCAATTGAGGATAGAAATCTAGAAGAGGCAGGGCCTTCATTAACAATTTGAGAGTAATTTTTTTTTAGTTTGTTTAGTGAACTTTTTGTTCATCTTCATTTCTACAAAATTATCAAGATCCTTCTAAGAGATTACAATATCCTTTGAGGCATCATTAACTAAAAACTTGAATGTACCTTGAAAATCATGAAAGTATGGAATTTGAGTGATTGCAATCACATACTTTTCACTTTGTAATTTGCTTATTTCTTATCCTACCTCTGAGATCTAAATTTTGTTTTTTAGTTGAAGGCTCCTCTAGGGTATATTCTTCCATGGGATCATCTACTATATTTCTTTGTGTATCTTCCTTTTGTGGAGTAACCATTGTGATGTCTTCCTCAATGTTATCTACTTTGTTTTCCAGTGTCGATTGTTGTTCATGCATGATCTGTTGTACCTCTATCCAAGAATCTTTGTTAGCTAACCTTTCCTTTTCTTCATCAACTTGATGAGTATATGACGCTAGTCCAATTGAAATTCTTGTGTCAGAGATCATTTTTAAAGGATCATATAGCCATAATACATCTTCAAACTAAAAAAAAATCATTGGATTTTCTACAATAGTAAAAACATTTATTGTTTTAACAATGAATGTTGCAATCTCTATTGGTAGTGCAAAGAATGTATTTTTGTTCTTAGAAACAAAATGTACATAATCAACATTCAGTATTTTCCTAATATATTCAAAAGAAAAAATTATTGGAGTTAGATAGACTGTAAGATTATAAGGCTTTAATTTTGAACTATAAATCTCAATACTATATGATCTTGTGAAATATACCAATCACCAAAATTTAATTGATGACTAATATGTAGATGGTGTTTACATTCAAAAGGAAGTCTAGGTGAAACTTCACTAAAGAACAAAGTGTAAACCACTGACATAAAGTCATCAACAAAAATTTTAAAACCATTTTTAATACTTTGGCAATTCATAACTTGATTCCATTCAAATACTAGGAGTGGACTTCCTTCTTGGTCTTCCTTTTCTAACATGAGGTGTTGGAAGAAATTTGATTGATAATGAAGAAGAAGATAAACTAAATAAGACTAATGCCTGAAACTTTTCACATTTTCAAACTAAATCTGTTGTTCATGAACTATATCATATAAAAAACCAACATAGTTGAACCTGACTTACTACATTAACTTATAAACAAACCCTAGAATTGTTTCATCCAAAAGACTATCATTTTCATATCCCAACAATATGCACACCATTGAGATTATGTCTTTCATTGATTGTTTGAACGAGGAAGTATCTAATGGAAAATTCAGGCTTGGTATAACTTTGTTTTATATAAATAACCCTATAAGAAAGGCTTTCTTATGTTCCATTTGAAAGGCATTAAATACATTTCTCACTTCCTCTTCATTGCTTTTGTCCTAACCTACTAGTAATAATAGCATTTCAGAAAAAAGTTTCTTGGGAAATAGAAAAGAGTTCATGCTAGCCATTTTTTTCCTTTACAATCTAATTTTGAGAATCATAACACTAAATACACATCTTAAGAAATTATGGAAAATGAAAACTATATGGTACGATAACCTGCGCAAGACTAGATTCCTATATTTGGAGTTCATTCGTATTTCCCTGAAATCGTAATAGGGCTTGGCTACGAAATTACCTGGAGGTTTTATCAACTAAATAAATCTCGACTACATCCCTATCTTTGTCAAAACAAATTTTTGAAGGAAAGATTTTTGGAATTGGTTGTTGAACATCTTTCAATCAATTTTTGGGTGCCATATTTGAACTTCCTATTCTGATCTAACCCCCTTTTTCTATTTCAATTTTCTTTCAGAGTGAAATAAAGATGACTGAAAGTACCTTTAGGATTAGAGAAGCTTTCAATTGTGTTGTTTGTACTCTACCATCCTCTTTTCCATTACTAACACGTTCATTATCAGGTTCTTTTCCCTCGAAGAGAAGTTGGTGCTTATTACAAAATTATCAACTAAGCGTGTATATTAAAGAATATAATTAAACTATGATCTGGAAAACCATGTGTTAAAAGATAATTTGATTAGAAATATGACGTGTACCATCCTATTTAAAGTTTTCAACTACCAAAATATAATGGAAGGGAGTGATGTGACATCAAAACCACAAGTGGTATTAGAATGTTTATAAGAAGTTTTTGGGATTTACCTTTTTGTTCTGATAACAATCACATAATTCCACGTACCCCTCTAGTGTTTTGGTGGTATTGGTAGTTTTAACTCTGTTAATTCTCATTCATTTCTGAATCACAACAACTCTCCTATCCGTCAATTATATTTAATATCGACCGTTAGATTTGGGCGCTACTACTTACATTTTTTAGCACTCATGACTATATATTTGATGTTTTCTAGTAGTGATTTCAGTCATTAAGAGTTTAATTCAAGATATTTTTCGTTAAAATTTTAAGATATCCCCTTCTAATTTGAAAAATCAAAGGTAAAAAGGGAATCAAAGGTTGATAAATCCTATAAAATAGAACATCAATTCCATGCTACAACAACTGTGAATCCTTTCGAAGACATGATTATATAATACTTTGCAGTATGCATAGGGAATAATGGACCAAAATAGGCCTCAAATTTGTCTTTATATGGAGAAAACAAAAATGATCATACCATTGGTGGGTCACACACATAATAGAAACTCATATTCTTTGACTAGATATTCATACCCCAAAAATGATTTTAAACTAATTTTTTTCTATGTTGTGTGTAAAAAAATATGGCAAAGAGATGTAGTATACAGGGTATCAAACCCAAAACCATAACCATAGCTATGCTTTTTGTTTCCCCTTCCACATTTAATTTTCATAATGTGTGGAAACCCAAGAAAAAATGCATGCAAACCCCAAAGATAATAGAGGTAATATGGGCATGAAAACACATATGTAGTTTATAACTCTGAAATGGGTAGCATTTAAACTCAAAAATTTTGTTTGGGCGACAGGGAAATTTGTCTCAAAGTTATATCATTGTATATTAGTCATGAAATGAACTAGGAACAAACTGGAGGCCTAATGTGCAAGGGCTTTGAGACCAAAATAAGTATACAAATATATACACTTCCATATTTTATCAAATAAATGTGGCTAGGTACAAATGTGAGCTATGGAGTGAATGACAAGGTAAAATTGAAGTGAATGGAACTCAAACAGAGACATTGTAAACCATTTAAAAATGAAAAAACAACCACAGGAACTACATTATCTATCTACATCAGCAACGGGGCGACACACAAAAGACATCGTGGGGTTGGTCTTTACTTGAATAGGTTTTCTCCTCTACACACTCTCCTTACTAGTAGGTGAGGTTTATCCAATGCAAATGACAATGGGTTTCTCCTCTATACACTCTCCTTACTCGCAGGTGGGGTCGATCCAATGAAAATTTCAATGGGAACTAGTAGGTGGCACTAGCATATTTGGTCCATTTTGCGACGGTTGTTTCGACGCTATTGCAACGTTATGTCATTGATATGGCGATGAATTTGGAGTCTTTGAAATGTCAGTTTAGGTGGCGTGGCATTTGCGACGAACTTGATCAAACGTCGCACAAGCGACGTTATAGGCAAACAATCTCAAACCAACTTTTCATCTAAATTGCGACAACAACTTTTATAGTTAAACCGACGCATCAATAGAAGCCGTCGTCGCATATTCGACGACAACTTTTTATTTTTTATGTAGCTAAACCGATGCAACAATAGAATTTTTCATCGCATATTCGACGCCACTTTTCGTTGTTTATATAGTTGAACCGTCGCATCAATAAAAGTTGTCATCGCCTATTCGACAACAACTTTTTGTTGTTTATGTAGCTAAACTGACGCATCAATAGAAGTTGTCGTCGCCTATTCGATGACAACTTTCCATTGTTTATATAGAAAAACCGTTGCATCAATAGAAACTGTCGTCGCATAGGCGACGACATCTTTTCGTTGTTTATATAGCAAAATCGTCGCATCAATAGAAACTGTCATCGCATAGGCGACGACAGATTTTCGATGTTTATATAGCAAAACCGTCGCATCGATAAAAGTTTTCGTCGGATATGAGATGACCAAAATTTATTTAGAAAAAAAAAATTTATTTTGGGCATCAATTTTGATATTAATATTAATATTAATGTTAAATCCCAAAGGGTATTGCATGAGCCCCATATTTATTTCACAAAGCCTTGGAACTTCTTTGATGGAGCTTATCAAGGCTCTCCAAAAATGTGTGGGGATGGAGTCATACTCTTTTTAGATCATTAC
>CBVK0100527751.1:0-11794 GCA_900067695.1 Picea abies | reverse complement strand
CTTCCGATCTCACCATGAACTCTTTGTGTCTACAAATAATTAATCATAACAAGGAATATGCATATTCTTCCTTAAAATTGATTTAGGTTTCAAGTTATTGCCCATTGACTTAGGTCATTAATCATTTAGCAAGTTTGCAACCTCTCCCAATCTGAAATTGCAACAATTGAGTAATAGTGAAACATAAGACCATTATCTATACATTGCCATCTTAAACCCCCCCCAAAATGACTCAGCTACAAACTACTAGTACATAAAAATATCAAAGGGTCCATTGCCAACAATTCTTTCCAGTGTATATAATAAGACATTGAACATTGACATTCATCTGGGAAGCCTTGAAAGCTAGAGTGACATCTGGATTACCAATGCTAGGACACTTATTCACAGATGGCATGGACAACATGACTGTAAAATAAAAATATACAGAAGCAACTAATTTGAATAGTTGCAGAGGACATTTATCTCTCTCGGTAAAATTTTAAATCTCTCTCGCATATACTACCACAAAAAAAGTAAAGTTCATTATACATCATATTTTTCATGCATCCAAATCATTCAATTCATCATTTTGATCACTGTGATGAGGTTTTGATGATTCCCCCGTACATGAACTTGGACCATTCTCTATACCTGTAAAACACAGACTTCAGTAAAACTAAATTGATGCAAAATCCTTGGTCTCTAACATAGTGAGTGATTTACATATTACAAACCTTTCAAACTTGAAGCATGCACATGCTGAAGAGGAGACAAAAAAGTGGGTTGAGAAGAATCCCTAAAGACTGCAGAAAAAAAATCCACAAAATTATGCATAAGATCAGCTCTGACAGGCTAATAACCACTTCAATTTCAACCGCAATGCTTTAATCACAGGAAAAGTAAAATCAAGAACTATGTGGGAAGAAGTAAATTTTATACTAAAAATGGATGCATGGTCTATAACTGAGCAATTATAAAGCAAGAGGGAAAAAAATCATAGATGTATCGGCAGAATAAAGAATGGCTATAACAGACATAAGTAAATTTTAGAAAAAGCAGTGAACAAGTAGTCAAGACTCTGTTCTTTAACAGTGTCCTCATGAGAAGATAAGCAGGTCATGTAAACCCTGCCACAAGTTAGCCAGAGAAGTGGGTTCATGCACTTGCTGAAGAGGAGCCAGAGAAGTGGGTTGAGAAAAATCCATAAAGACTACAACGAAGTGGGTTTATCATTGTATTTCAAGGTTAATTATTGTCCAAAGGTTGCAGAGGTTAATCTTCATGCTAATGGTATATTTAAAGGACTTAATACATTGTCTTGATGCATTCTTTAAACAGTTCATTCATCCATTATTGAATAGCATTTATGAGGTTCGTCTTGGCTCTGTTTTTGGAAATTCAAATATGAGATAAACTTATATTGAGGGCTATTTTAATTCTCTGGTGAAAAGAGTAGCATCACAATTGAAGAAATTGAGTACAAAGTGCTCTTTTCGGTGCTTTGAACTCTGATTTGGAGCTTTATATAATTTGCATGATTAGATGTCAATCCCATAGCCTCATACATGATAAAATATTATGGAAACTCTGCAACCCTGCCAACCCTGAAATGGAGAAAACTATTGTTTCCCTCTTTTTTTTTTCTTGTTATTCTTCCTAGATTCTTGCTTGTTGATGTTCTTAAATTCTAGAAAAGATGGAAAGTTATTCCTCAAAAATATATAGGGGTTGGGAATGGTTCATATATATTATCCCAATTCCTGTTTATTCCTTCATCTTTGGCTCAGGTCTAAGGGTTAATTATTCCACAAAAATTTCCTACACTGGCACCCAAAGATTTGACACATGTAATAACCAATCTCCTATTTTCAAGGAACTGTTTCTATAGAAGAAAAGACATGTGTGCCACTTTGACTATTTTCTAGTCTTGGGACTATTCGAGAGATCCTCTTGATTTGATGGAACTTTGAACCTTATCTGACCAATTCCTGTGAAATGGCATTCTACAACCAATTTTCAGCGCACATGGTGTAATTTTCCTGTTTTGCGCTGAAAACTTAGTTGTATACTCTGTTTTTTCCTTTCTTTCATGCTTGATTTATTTCTGGAAGTCTTAGAAGCTAAAGAAGAGTTGGAGAAACCTTCCCTAAACATCATTGTCATATGAGGTGTGGTTACTTTTAGTACTTACCAAACCATCATCTAAACTAATTGCTTGAGCCTTAGATTCCCTTTTTATTTTTTCTTCCTATCCTCCATAGTTTAGTTCCTTCATAAATCTCCCAACAAGCTTTTCACATTGATCTCTTGGATGAATGGCATGTCTGGAGCATGAACACTACATTTGAATTGGCCAAGAGAATTTCTATCTTTTAGGATCAGACTTCTTCCCTGGCTTGTTAAAGGCTCTTCTCATTAGTCATTGATATTTATCAACATTTGATGCCTCGCCCTTAAAACTAAGCATTGAATACTTGACTAGTTATGACCAAAAACATAATTAATATGCTTACAAGACTATGCCAGACTTGGTACCAAACCCAATATTGTCACTTTTTCATCCTTATCGAATGTCCATATGTGCCCAAACATCTGCAAATACAAGATAATATGACTTAAGGTTCATAATAATCTGATTTATATCATCTAAAATTTTGATGGTGCGCTTTTGAGCGCTAACACTCACAACATTATCAATAGACATCAATCACATAACTTATCTCTTTTTGGCTATCACTCTCCTTTGAATGTGCATGCATACCCCAACCATATACTTATGGATTCTTCGAAGCTACTCTCAAGGCAATGCATGACTAGTCAAGGCAAGGCAAGACATGTCAAGGCAAGGCATGGCTTGTCAAGGAAAGGCATGGCATGTCAAGGCAAAGCAAGGCACGGTATGTCAAGGAAAGGCATGTCATTTCAAGGCAAGGTATGTCAATGCAAGGGATGGTCTGTCAATCAAGTTAGGAAATGGAGGCTTTAGGTGAGGTCATTGGAGGATCCCCTAAAATTTACAAGGTTTTATAATTTAGTAAAAGATTCACCAATATTTTACATGATTTTATAATTCAGTGAAATATTCGCCAATATTTTGCAAGATTATATAATTGACTAAAATATTCACCAAAAAATTATATATACATTTTATATTATTGATAAAATAGCCTTCAATTTTTCCTATGTATCATGGGGATTCACCCATTTATTATACATATAAATTTAGGGGGGGTTCTTAAAATCACCCCTGATCCAGATGCTCTAGTCCTCTCTATTGGGAAGTCACACTGGTAGTGTGGATCCCCACATGTCCAACACCCCTTCTTCAGTCCAGTACTCCTGGTAACTGAAGTAGAAGCTGACGACCCACTGGCCTGGAATCCTAGTTTGTTCTGCTGAACAGGCCTAAACTGTTGCTGCTGCGGTTGACGCTGCTGTTGATGCTGTGGTCCTTGGAAAAGAGTCCTCTACTATGGCGTCGGTTGCCGAGGTGTAGTGAAAGTGGATCCTCTCTGGAAACCACTATATCCTAGCGTATTTCTATCCGGTGTCTGATGTTGCTGCACACCAAATGACACCTGCCTTGTTGGGCTTGCAGGAGTCCTACTCTGACCCTTTCTGATAAGCTCCTCCTCTACTATGAGGGCCTTTTTAATGACATCATCCAAGTTTTGTGGCATTATAATCCTAACCTTTGCATGAATGCTGACATTAAGGCCAAAAAAGAACCTATTGACCTTAAGCTTCTTGGTATTAAGGTGCGGAGCATACCGAAGAAACTCCAAAAAATGGGCCTCGTACTCAGGCACCATATGACCACCTTGTCGCAAGGAGTTGAACTCGTTGAGATGATGCTCAATGAATTCCTCTTATAGGTACCTCTCTCGAAACCATTCCATGAATAGTTCCCATGACACATCTTCGATGACCATGTTCAATTGTGGCAGGAGCATCTTCCACCATAGAAGAGTGCTCCCCTTTAGTTGAAATACCACCATGCAAAACTTCATGTTGGAGGTATAGTCACGAAGTGCAAATCACATTGCCATATTCTCCAACCATGCCTCGGTGGTTGCACTATTTGGGGCACCAAAGAACTCGAGAAATTTGACCTTCTTGAGTTCGTGGTGTATGCTACCAGTACCGACCAAAGCCTGAGGTGCAACCTCAGGGGGTGTCAATGCCCTGGCCTCATCTCTATCCAAACGGCTAACCAGTGCCTCAGAAATACACTGAAAAGACCTCATCAACCCAACCACATCACCCACCGCTATCTTTTCCATCCCGACAACCTGTTCCTCTCCCTGTGGGTTATATCCCTCATGCATGGATGCTACTAGAGGCATCACACATCCTCTCCTAGCACCCAGTCGTCTGCCTCCGTGATGTCCTCTAACCATGATTACCTGCACAAATAAAATTCAACTTAATTAGCAACACTATAATCAAATATCACATCAACGAAAGCTGTAGTGATCCCAAGTCATGGGTTGAAACCCACTCTTATACCATATGTAACGACCCCATCGTTACGACGACAAGCGACGCGAGAAAGTGCAAGTTTTTTTTTTTCTGTGTGTGAAGAAAGACGACAACAATGAAAAAAATTAAACAACACAACTTGACGGTGAACGCAACGCACGCAGATCAGGCCACATACAAAAATGACTCAACACATTAGCACATCAAGCAACTGGGTGAAACATGCGAAATCGAAGACAGATAAAAATGACTACCTTCCTGACAAATGCAAGACAATTCCTACAAGCTAAGGGACAACATCAACAACCCGACACAGAGGCCGCAATGACCAGGAACCAGAAACCTCTATGTCATGCAACCCCAATGCCTTAAGGTGTTACAACCCAATACCAACAACAATTACAATGAACAACGCCATCCTCGAGAAGCACAGACTCTAACCAGGTTATCATTGCCTCTATCTATCAGGGTGCACAATGATCCCCTCATTCAGAATCATGTCATCACAAGTTGATAGGCGTGACAGTAACGATGGTGCAACATACATATCTAGACAAATAACCCAAGAGGGATCCAATGCACTAGGAGACCAAAATGACTGTCAACATACAAGAAGACTATGCCCCATACACCCAATCAACAATTCAACCCACCGTAAGGGAAATCAAACAACTAAAACAATCTAACATTACAATAAATCCTTGGTACAACAATTCTTTTTCAAATGTACATCAATTAAATGACGCGATTATCCATCGATGAGGTAATCCCTCGATAATCTATTTATTACATTCCATGCAAACTACTTCCCTCAAACAAAGTAAAAATAAATTGACCTTTAACTGAATACACGACATCCTATCTAAGGTGCTACACTTAGGACTTCAATCCATCTACATAAATATATTTACCCATATGAAATGACCTTTAAAATGCAAACAAATTATCAATCAACACAACCCTTGAAATGCAAACATACATGTAAATAAAACAACCCTTAATAAAAGTAACCAAGACCTTCAACACCAAGTGAAGGACATATACGCGTTGTATATAGTCAATTAATTATGTAATCTCATAAATTCCAATATGGGCAATTTGATATGTAATTTAGTGTAATCTATACCCCTTCTGTAGTTAATTAAGTATGTAAAAAGTAGGCAGTTGCATATAGTTTTTTTAATATTGAGAGGGAATTTCTAAAAACTAAAAAAAATAAACCGTTTAATTTTTTTTTTGTTTTAAACTTTCACCTCCAAATTCTCTGTACATTTAATTTGTTACAAAATTTCTACCAAAATAATCCAGACTTGAATATTATAGACGAAGGACTCGGAAACCCCGATTGCATCATGAGCGCTATGTTGATGAGGTACATCCAGGTGTTTTTAAATCAAGGCGAAGGTACAACCAGTTAAAGGATAACACCGGTTTTAATAAAAGTGGGATTGTTGTATCATTATCAATCTTGTTGAGGTGTAAAAAGAAATAAGGATAAGAATGTGGTTTACTGGGCGAAAAGCCAAATCGTTTACTGTCAACCATCGATAAATTAGCAACAATACAACAATTAATTAAATGTTGTGTAAACGCTACTTCCATATATTAAGAATGATATAGACGACATGTATATGATAACTCTGATAATAACACTGTCATATAACAACTCAAATGTAGTTTGTCTATTCCATTCCATGAAAACGTAGACATATAATTCTAGGTTGTCTAATAAAACACAGGCTGTTTATAAAAGCACATACATTCAATTCCAATATAAAGATGCAGACATTCATTTCAATTACATTAAAATGAAGCCATTCCATTCCATAAAAATGCAGGAATATATAAACGCTGTCACTTATGATTCAAAATGCTATCAATCGTTGTCCATTGCTAATAATAATTTCGTTGTCTAATTAATGTTAAAAACGTAGTTGAACGAATAACGAAATCGCTGGCATTTGAGGTTCATAAAAACAAAAATGCAGGGGTTCATGGGTGAGTGAAGAGATGGATGAACGTAGGAAAATAAAGGGTATCTTGCAGTCAATAAGGTAACATTTGATCAGTAAAAACATAGTATAAGGGTTACAAAAATCTCTGAGTAAGAAGGATGAAATCGCTATGAAAAGAAGGATGAAAATTGTTGTGCAGGGAGGATGAATCACTGTGAAATAAAAGCATGAATTCACTGTGCAATAGAATAATGAGTTCACTGTGCAAGGAATTATGAAATGGCGGAGAAAAAAAGGGCCATTGACACGTAACACAAGGGGCATCGAAGGAAGTGAAAACAAACATGAAATTGCAATCCAAACAACATGTATAATCACAGTAAAAATATAATTTAAACACTGTCAACAAATATTCAGTCACATACACAACATAAATAAGAACAAACATTAACATATTAAAATGTTAAGATTTACCGATCAAGGCATTGTGATTCTTCAATCAAAACACAGATTTTTACCAATCAAAACACAGAAGAAATCAATCACAAGAAAGCGCAAGACCAATCATTTGGCCATGAATCAATCAACGTAGAGATAGTAAGGGTAGATGGCTGGGAAAATTTTTCCTTCGCTCATCATCCACGCACAGAAAAGAAGGGCATTAGAATCTATAGGTCTATTAACACCGAAGTGATGACCATCGATTCGACTCCTGGCCGAGTGCTCAATCATGGACTGATGATATAGGGATAAAGATAGAAGATAAGAACAATCTCTTCATAATAATCAATCAAACAAACAAAACAGTCATAGCAATCAAGGATTGGTTGCCAAGGAAATCAATTCAAGCAGCGAGCGTAAAGCTAAGATGACTTTAATTTCTTGATTAAAAACACTGAGTGAAACACTTTTATTTACACAATATAAGTAAATAAATGAAAGTGCTAGAGAAATATTAATCTACCATTCAAAATAAACGCATGCGTACCGTAGCCCAAGGTGACAGCTTCGAGTCATTGTCCTGCATGTGCTCCATCCAACTCCTACTTTCCGACCAATGTGACTTCACTGGTACCTCCCAGCCAACGCTAGGGGTACTCTTCTCCCCCCTGAGCCCCCTGAGCCACAAAGGGTCCACACACACTAAACCTAAGAACAACTAGCACCCAAATCGCCTCGCAAGGTTGCGATACCACTCATTACGCAAGCCGGGTATCCCAACTCCCACAAGATAAGTTAGTGAAGACAAAAATTCTACAGCGTAACGTTACGCATAAAATATCAAATCCATAATCCTCCTCCTCCATCCTTTTTATAGAGTTTGTAAGTGATTTATTTCCCAAATTCCCATTTAATTTATTTTTCATTAATTTAATTCAAAAAACCTCCCCGTACACATGTCACCCATCCCCCTATTTGCACTAGAAATTAATTTCATTAATTATTTAATTATTCCTATTTCCCTCACCCACCCAAAATAATTCCTAAAATCGCTCCTTGGTGTCCCCATATTCCCTTACACATTTGAAATGACTTACACCTTTACTAAATTCCTAGTGGAGTTCATAATTAGAAATTTCTTAAAAGCAAGATTCCTTACTAAGTTAGTCATTCAGCTTTTCCCTTACGTTTCCCTTTTTCTTTATGTTTCCCCCTTTTCCCTTAGTTTCCCATTTCTTTTAAGTTTCCCTCTTTTCACTTTTTATCTAAAACTCAAATTAGCAAGTGTAGAAAAACCACCTCTTTCTCTTTTTAATTAATAAAATTTAATTAGCATAAGTAGTAAAACAATCATTTCCTTTTAAAAAAAAAATTTAATCCCCCAAAGTAATTTGATTTTAATAAATTAATTGAATTTCTTACGCCCTTCTCGTCACATGTTTAATTATGATTATTATTATTATATTTTTTTTACCACAAGTATCACTTAGACCTAGATTTTAATTTCCTAGGATGGGCGACATTTTTATTAGGGAAATTATTTTTAATCTTACTTATCATGTCATTCATTTTAAGGCCGACTAGGTTTATTCACTTACCTGTTGAAATTGCGACGTGCCCTTCAGGATGCAGTAGGTGTTCCAAGGGTGCCACTCGCCTTTTTCCGTTTTCCTTGTGTGACGTTCCCTTTAGGATGCATTACGTGCTCCAAGGGTGCCACTCACCTCTTTCCATCTTCCTTGCGCGACGTGCCCTTCAGGATGCACTATGTGCTCCAAGGGTGCCACTCGCCTCTTGACTGATTTGGTAGACGTAAAAAAACCCTAGAGTCAATACTCTGCCAAGTGATATTGTGGAAGACTAAGGGCCTCTAAGGAATAAGGCCTCTGCCTTATTGTGCGCCCTTTATAATCATTGTGAGTGACAGTCGCAGTCTACCCTCACGACATCGAGGGTCTTCTCGAACTAGGTAATCGTTAACCTATAGTTCGAGCCATGACGAGAGTGCTAGTAGGCTATGGTAGGGATGCTATCCAAACCTCTCCCTTGAAGTCTCTGGTTGTCGTGTGTGACCCCTCTACTCCACATGTGAGTATGGCCGGTAAGCTATCGTCATCCTACATCATCAACGAATCATGTCAACAATAATAATCAATCATCATAACATCTAATCAGATGTACATATGTCACATCAACAATAATCAACTCAATAGTCCACTCCCTGACTCGATCCAGAGTCAAAGGGGTTTCATCGATGTCTCTGCATCCTCGAGGTCCAAAGTCCAAAGTCCAAAGTCTTGCACACTCAGGAGAACCCAGTCAATAGAACTTGTCTATGTAAACACACAAAATAACATATCCATAATGCCTCATAATCATAATCAAACGACCAATAGTATAATAATCCGGATCACTTGCAAGCAAGTGTCCTCAAAAAACAAGTTCACTTAATACACACAAGAGCGAGATGTTACAAAGATTAAACCAACAATAGGGAATGGGATAGATTTTTTTGTCTTTGGAAAAAAATTACTTTTTTTTACTATTATGTTTTTATCTTTATATATTTTGATTAATAAATTTAGTATCAAATCTTTCATTATGCAATATTTTTCACAAATTTCTCTTTATTATTTCTTAAATAAACTTTCCTATGATCCTTATTTAATTTTACGCAATCATCCTCCTATTTAATAACAATTTTTAATTAATTTATTATTATTCTTTATTTTGATATAATCCTTTTTAATATTCTTTAATATTAATAATTTATCTTTAATTTTTTATCTATATCTCTTATCATATTTATTTGAATTAAGATTTTACTCTTTTTTATCTGGTTTAAATTTTAGATCCCTTAATGATTAATTTCTTATCTATATATCTCTTATCATATTCATTTGAATTAAGATTTTACTCTTTTCTATCATGTTTAAACTTTAAATCCCTTAATGATCGATAAAGTGTCACTCAAAACACTGAAAAGTTTTTAAATTTCAAAAAATATCCTTAAAAAATATTAACAATTATAACTTAATGTAAAAACCTTAGTCTTTAAAAATTAAAATGATAAATACAAATTATATTAACTTATATTTCTTTGTTTGGTTAATATAGTTGATTTTTTGTAAATTAAAATTATATATATTATTTTGGATACACTTTGATGATGATGATGATTACCGTCCACTAAGACCAAATTGGTCTATCAGACCTTATGAGGGTAAGTTATTACTTGCGATTCTTTAGAATTTTGTTTCTGTGCTCGAAAAGAATTATGAGAAGCTTTCCAAGATCACCATACTTTTGTTAAGTTAATAGGTTAGGAAGGTTGGTAGTGTGACAAATATTTTGAAAATGAGATCTAATATGGGTATAGGCTGGACAATCTAAGAGCTCCAAGTGGCCGCATTGGCTGGGGCCGTGGATGTTTCCCCGTAGGGGTTTTACCACGTGAAAACATCGGTGTGTTGATCTTTGATCTAGTTATGTGAGTGGTTGTTGAAGGTGTTCATCCTCTGTTGGAATACCTGTGTTGTCGAGCATTGGTCTATCAGACCTTAAGAGGGTAAGTGATTACTTATGATTCTTTATAATTTTGTTTATGTGCTCGAAAAAGCGTTAAGAGAAGTTTTCCAAGATCACCATAGTTTTGTTGAGTTAAGAGGTTAGGAAGGTTGGTAGCGTGACAAATATTTTGAAAATTAGATCTAATATGGGTCTGAACAATCGAAGAGAAATCGTTTTTCATCTTCAACCTTCTTCATGTCACAAAGGTGACACGCTCTTTCATCCCAAGGAATTTTAGGAATTGACCAACACCCAGTTTCACTATGGAGCTCGTGAGAATTTATTCTTATCTTAGCAATGCTTATTTTTTTCTTTACACTTGTCAAAACAGATAGATAATTTTGATTTTCTAGATTATGGTTGATTATATCCTTATAATATCTTAATTTTCTTTTTTCCTCTAACTCTTTATCACACCACATTTTCTCCTTAAATTTTGATTTGATGATATTTTTAATAGTATCTTTATTCTACAAATGGTGTCTTCCATGATTCCACAATAGTTTATCCAAGACAGTGCATCTTTATGCCATCTTCGCTTGAATCTATGGTGGTTACGACCCAATTTTGAAGAAATTTTAGGCATCCTCTTATTCCATGTTGTTTAACTTGTTCTTATACATTAGGTATCTAGTCATAGATGTGCTCTCAATGGAGGAGAGACTTATTTCTAAGAGGAGGATAGGATAGGGTGTATTTCCTTTAATTTTGAGATTATAGGTTATAAAATTCTTTTGTATTTGCTCTATCTTTCTCCAGGATTCACGAGAGATACTACAGCCCCAGACTTCACATCCATAAAGAATAAAAGGTATAACGAGAGTCTCAAATAGGAGTTTCTTCTTGTCCCAAATCCAAATATCGACTGATTTACAATTGTTTTCAAGCCTGTTATCCCCGATATTTAGGGATAACTAGGAGATCATGTCTCGAGGCCCACATGGTCCTAGACATGGAATACCGAGAGCAGGAGCGACCTGAGCATGGTCCTAGAGGACCCATCTTCTTCTTTCAGCCAGCTTTGTCCTGTCAGCAGTACCAGCCTCCATCACTACCGGCCTGGGCTTGCATCAGATAAGGCTCTTGCTCCATGAGGTAATTGGTCCAAGGTATCATGGTATGTGTCATATTTGATCATTATGACCTTTTTATGTATGCATTAGATCTCTTTCATTTTAGATAACTGCTTGGACCTTACACTAATCTACTTGACCATTGTTGGGGTGATTGAATGGGGTAGCTTACCAAGTTGGTATTCATGGGTTTTGGTTAGCCACCAAAGGGGGTTTGCAGAACCATCGTCCGCTCCCTTCATAGTATCACTTTTTAAAAACCCCGCTCATCCATCCCATTCCCCTAGTCTG
>CBVK0100527750.1:0-11794 GCA_900067695.1 Picea abies | reverse complement strand
ATCAGAGTCCTCACTCAATATGACAGGGTTTGGATCGACAGGAGGTTTCGGCTTGTTCTTTGCCATTCGAGAAATCAAACGGGCATTCTTTTTTCCTTTGGTGTTTACAGTGGGTTTCGCTTTCGGATTTTTGCCCAACGGCTTAATAGTCTCAACACCCTTAGTCACAAAGTGAGGTAGGTTGATGGGTGAGTCGGGTGAGGGTTTAGGTAGCAGGATGTTGTAGGATACTAGGGGTACAGACCTGTCCTCGCTCACCACAGGTTTTTCAATCTATGGAGGGTTCGAATCCTCAAAATCATTCCGAGCAAGGAAATTTCTCCAACAATCTCCGTGTAGACTCAAATGACAGACCACAATAATCTTAACCAACCCATAATGAAAAAGGCTACTATCAGCATGATTTATCTTGTATTTCTTTGACATTTTAAACAGGCTTCTATGCAAATAATAAGGCATATTGAGCTGATAACCCATAAAAACCATAAGAAAACGAAGGTGGTGTAAGAAAACAAACCCGTACCGACCCTCGCAGGTGATAAATTGTTTGATTATCATCAATAAATCATGCCAACGCTGTTTGAGCGTAGTTACTGGTAAACCTTTATCACAGGAGGTGATTTTTCATGACTGGAAGAGCAGTGTCCAAGGGACCTCCTCTACTTTTCAATTCTTGGACCATCGTTGTCCAGTGGTAGGCAAACCCATAGCAAGGCTGATAAACTGTTCGTCAATTTCCAATTGAACATCTCTGACCTTGGCTCGATAGCCATCAAAGGTTAGAGCAAATTGTCAAACTACGCAGAGGTTTAAACCCTTGAATTTTTGTATAAAGGGAAGCCACCCATTTTCCTCGAGGTCATTGCGGGCACTGTCAAACATCAGCAGAGCCTGGCTCCCATTGGGTTTAGCTCGGACGACCGGGGCCATGGTGCGAGCACATGGTAAGGGTTTGGTTCGAATTCACCAACGCATAGGAGCAAAGTTGTTCAGTCCAACAACAATGAACGATCAAAGGGGAAGCATCAATGTGCGCATGCGAGGGTGGTGGAGTTATTCACCGCCATGCATAATAGTTATGGTAAAGTACAACCGGCGAATTCCACCTCTGTCAAACAATCATAGCATAGTTCAAAACCATATCATTTGGCCAACCAAAGAATCAAACGGTGGGTGTTATGCCAACGCGCCATTAACTATAGTTTTTCAAACCATGAATGTTCAATGTATAACCAACACCAAAAGTTAAACATGCACCATTGTATAAATGTTTAATCAAAGTTTTAAACCATTGTGCCAAACGCATTCAAAAAATTTACAAGCCAAGAGCTATAAAAGATTAACTATAAGGATCACATTATATATATAAAAACAAAAATAAAGCATGACCTCATAGAATCAATGAAGTATAAACTCATATGCTCAATGCCTCATAAATTTAATAAAATCAAGTTATGCAATCAAAGTAAGAATGTCCAAATGAGCATAGTTCCAAAATCTTTTCAGCCACATAACGATAAACCAAAGGTAAGTGCCATAGAAAATATCGATAAAAGAATGACGGCATTTCAGATAGTGATCGCAAATGAGACCTTGAAAGGAGAAGTTTTCACGCTTACAGTCGTGAAAATTTGACGAAAAATAAATGTGTAAATGTCGCAAGCAATGAAAGTGTCGTTTATTCGAAATTGCGACAAAACTTCTATGTTTGAAAGACATAGGTGTAGGCAGCTTATAGAATAATAGAAAAAAGTGAGTTGACTGCCAACAATGGCGACACACTGGAAGAAGCAGTTATCTTTGTCAAAAGAAACAAATTCAGATTAGGACAACAAAGAAAATTTCAAATTCAAAAATAACAACCGGAAAATCGTACTAACATCGTCATTAATCATTTTTTCCCAGCAATGTTTTAAAAGATGAAAACCAATGATAGTCTTAAGATCAAAAAGTCACGATATTAAAGATAAAATCTCCAATACTGTTGGCATGGTCACTGCTGCCAGCAGGCATCCATAGCCTCGACAGGGTTTCTATTTAACCCACTCTGATATCTGTATCCTGTTAAGAAGTTCTATATCAGAATAAAGGACATTAAAGAGGTTTCTTTTCTTTTTTACAAATTTTCATATACCCAACATTGATTCGCTGCCAGCGGGCCTGTTCAGTACCCCGACGAAGTTGTCTTGGCGTCATGCATGCATTTACCCACTGCTAGCAGACCTGTTCAACATCCCGGCCGGTTTACAAGCACTTCCCACAGCTCTTATTCATATTTTATTTTGTTTTTCTTTTGTAGATATATAGCTGAGCGGGGTGACGCTGAAAATTTTAATATTTTAACATATTTTTTCAGACCTCATCAGAATTTTTAGCACTGTCCTTTATTCAGCTCCAGAGATGTTTTATTTCTAAAACAAATTCTTAACAGGGGGACATCTTTTTGAGTCATTCCCTTACGGAAAAGGGACAGTGTAAAAAGATAATAGATGATCATGACAAACTTTGCTCAGAGATTGAAATCAATAAACTTCTTTCAAACAACAGAATTCTCCAACACAGATCATCAATTTCAGCAATCTATCACTGATGTTTGCACACATTTTCAGAAGTTATTTAAGCGAAGAAAATCTCTTATCATCTTTGTCTGAATGGCTCAGTACACAGGTATGTGAATTGTTCAAAAAACACAAAAACTGATAAATCCAAATCAAAATCAATCATAAAGCAAACGAAAGAGAAAAATAAAAGTAAAAATATATACATAATATACAAGGATAGTTATCAAGCAAAGTATCTTTTTAGGGCTTGGCCATTCACCGAGTAGGTGTCAAGCTGCCCTTCGAGATTCTGCGATCGAAAATAACTAGGACCCAACTTTTCAGCAATTAAAAATGGTCCAAGCCATAAGTTTTGAAATTTGGTGTGCTCACCCTTTCCTTCGTGCGGTTTATCCCACTTTAAGACGAGATCGCCTACTTCAAAATTCCTATCAGAAGCAGAATTAGAATCGAACCAGCTTTTAATCAATTGTTGATGTTGATCTAACTTGCGCTTAGCTTGGGCTCTTACATCTTCTAGCTTCATCAAAGCGTTAATGCGGCTTTCTAAAGGGGGACAATCTTCTTCTTGGACCTTTTGTGACAACTGAAGTGAAGGAAGAAGAATGTGAGGTGGCAGAATAGCTTCTCTGCCATAAACAAGAAAAAAGGGGGAGTTACCTATAGCGGCTTTGGGTGTTACCCTATCAGCCCATAGTGCGTTCAGCAGTGCATTGTGCCAATTCTTATGATTTTCAGACACAGTTCTCTTGATTATTTTGATCAAGTTGTTGTTTGTTGATTTTGCTAAGTCGTTGCCCTGGGGATAGTAACTAGCAGAATACTTCAACTTAATTCCTTTTTCCAAAGCGAACTCGGTCATCTCAAGAGAAGAAAATTATGAAGCGTTATCAAAGACCAGACAATCAGGGATACCGAAACGAGTGATGATATTCGAATTTAGGAAGGCAATTACCTGACTGGTGTTGACAGTTCTTAGCACAGCATCTTCAGACCATCATGTAAAGTAATCTGTGGTTGTTACAATATACTTGTGTTGTTACGAGGAAGGAGGGTTAATAGGACCTATGATATCAAGGCCCCATTGCTGGAAAGGAGAATCCATTGAAACGGGTTGCAAGGGAAAGGTTGGTTTTTGTAACCGCCCTGATGCTTTCTAACAGATGATGCATTTACGACACAAGGCATGGGCGTCCCTAAAAAGCGTGGGCCAGTAATAACCGGCTCTCAGAACCTTATGAGAAGTGGTGTCACCACCGAAGTGACCACCAACTTCTCCTACATGCAACTCAAGCAAGACTTTTTCTGCTTCGTCCTTTTCAAGACAATGCATCAGTACGCCGTCAAAACTCTGACAAAACAGGATACCGTTAACTAGATGAATGGAGGTAGACTTCAGTCTTAGCGCTCTTCTTTTAGCGGGGTCGAGGTGATGGGGGGCTGATCCGTGTTCAAGATAGAATCTTATATCGTCGTACCAAGGACTAACAAGGTTTTGCGTGCAACAGATTAGGCTTTGGTCGCTTTGTCCTAAGCTTGACTTATCACTATCTTCTTGCTGTCCAGTTTCTAAATCAACAACCAACTTACACAACCCTTGGCCTCTCACGATCTGAGTTGGGGTGATCTCCAAGTCATACTCCTGCAAGGAGGTGACCCAGTTGGCTCTCTTCTCTCCTAACTCCTTCTACACTAACAAATTCCTCACGGTAGGGTAGGGAACAATGACTTTCGTCCTTGACTTCAAAAGATAGGACCGAAAATGCTTTACTGCTTTGAAAACAGCGTAGGCTTGCCGATCAACCGTTGGGTAGTTAAGTTCAGCACCTTTGAAAGCAGAGCTCATAAAGGCGATGGGTACTTCGTTGTTCTCGTCATTCTTCTGAGTTAAGACGGCAGCATAGGAACGATCAGAGGCAAAAGTATAGAGTGTAAAATATTGAGAGAAGTCAGGGCTCATGAGAGACGGAACGTCAATTATGGCCTTCTTTATGGCATTAAAATCTTGGTTTTCTGGGGATCCCCTGTGATATTGGGTGTCTTTCTTAATTAGGTTCTGCAAGGGTCTGACCATTTCGGAGAAGCTGGGGACAAATCTTCTCACGAAGTTAATTTGGCCTAAGAAAGACTGCATGGATTTTTTGGATGTAGGTGGGGGAAGTTTGGCGATGACTTGAGTCCTTTCGGGATCAATAATCATCCCATCACTAGACACAATGAATCCTAGAAGTTTACCCTGTTCTACTGCGAAGATGGACTTCTTGGGGTTTAAGGAGATGTCGTATTTACGACATCGTAGTAGAATGGCTCGTAAGTGAGTTAGATGATCGTCTTTGTTTTTTGAAACTATAGTCACATCATCTAAGTAAACTACGATGAACTGATTGATTAAGACTCGAAAAGCAATGTCCATTTCTCTCTGAAAGGTAGCACCGGCGTTAATCAATCCAAAGGGCATTTTGCGATAAGCGTAAGTGCCCCACGGGGTACGGAAGGTAGTTTTCAGTTGGTCTGGCGGAGACATCAGAACTTGGTTGTATCCAGAGAAACCATCCAATAAAGATAGCCTCTCGAAACTAGATACCTGTTGAAGGATCTACTCCATGGGTGGGACAGGATAGTTATATTTGTCAGACGCTCTATTGAGGTTTCAGAAATTGACACAAAGTTGGATTTCCCCGTTTTTCTTCCGCACTGGGACAAGGTTGGACACCCATTGAGTGTGCCTAACAGAAAAGATTATTTTAGCACTTAGGAGTTTATTCAATTCTTTTTGAACGGTCGGTTCAAGTTTAGGATGCATTTTCCTCAATTTTTGTTGGAAGAGTAAGGTTTGGGGCTTCATCGGGATGACATGCTGTATGATATTAGGATCGAAAGTTTTGAGATCATCATATGTCCACGCAAAGAAATCTTTAAATTCTTTGAATAATTTTATGAATGCAACCTTTTCTTATCTAGAACATCCCAAGCCTAGATTGATACATTGAGGATTTTCACTAGTTCCTAAATTGACTTTTTCATAAGACAACGAAGAACTATGGGTTTTACAATTGACCGTCTTTTTAAATTTATCTTCAAAATCATAAAACTTTTCTAATCTAACTATGGATTTGGGTATCGATTTTACCATATCCGACAATACCTCAAGAGATTTCGGATCAGGTATTACCGTAAAGTCGTGCAAATTGTCGTCGTGCGTGCGTTCATCTATCACCACACCTTGAAAGGTTTCTTCCATATGCAGGAAGTCAATGATTTGTTGATCATCGTCAAATACTCTCCAGTTCGTGATATTGTCAGGAACAGATGGTCGAAACAATAGCTCCACGGAGAATGCGTTTGGGGATAAGCCTTCTGCAGGAAGAAGTTTAGAAGCTACATTAGCTAGTAAATCTGCTTCAATGTTATTTGATCTAGGAATGGAATTTATATTGAATGAAGAAAATTTATTCATCAAACTCCATACCTCAGAATGGTAACTTTTGAGATGCGGGGAAAGATAGTGTATAGAATCTCTTACCCGTCTAACCACTATTTTAGAGTCGCCAAATACAACCAGATTTTGAATGTTCATGTCCAGAGCTTTTCTGAGACCTTGCAGTAAATCCTCATATTCTGCAGTATTGTTAGTACATTCAAATTCTAATCTACAAGCCATTAATGTCTTGTTACCTACCAGATCAATAATGATGCAGCCTGCACCAACTCCTTCTTTAAACTTAGAACCGTTGAAATATAGAGACCAAATTTGATTTCCATCGGGCTCATGGGACTGTTGCATAGAAGTTGTTGGTTGCACATATGCTATGATCTCAGACTGTTGTTCTGGATTGATGATAGGTGAAGCCTCGACCATGAAATTTACGAAGAAGGTGTCCATCCCTTGGACTTCAGGTGAATCAGTAGAAGGTGTATATGGTTCGTTAGGATCGTTCAAATCTGTGACCGTGAATTTGAGGTAGCGCTCACGATTCACCCTAATCTTGTTAGGCTTACTGTTCTCTGGAAGCCACAGGTGAGACCAGTCCTTTGCGAAGTAACCATGTAGCTGCTCCGACCAGTCCCTTCTCAAAAACAGACCATACACTTCTGGAATATCCACAACAATTATATCAATAACTTGATGAACCTTTGGGTTAGACGATAATCTAATCAATACATTCTTTAGTTCGCCTATAACTTTGACATCCGTTCGATCAAGTTGTATGATTTTCAAAGAAGATGGTTCTACTTCAGCGTTAATCTTTTGACAGACAGACCAAGGCATCACATTAGATGACGCCTCTGAGTCAACCATACAATTATGCACATTTCTGTTGAAAATTTCGAAAGTTAAAAGAACAGGAGGTACATTTTTGCGAGTACTAGGAGTAATAACTTGTGGCTTCTTACTCACATTCTCTAATGCTACATTATTTACATTATTTACAGGTGTTACAAGGAGGCTTCCTTTATCTTGAGGATCAGGATTATTTTTAGTGGAAGTCTTCTGCGGAACTTTGTTTTTCACAACCTTGTTACCATTTGAGTTACCATTCTTGTCGTTCTCTGAAATATTTTGCAACATATTCTGTAAGAAAAATGGAAACTTCAATAACTCATAAATAGAAATGTTAGCCCTTAATTTTTTAATATCTTCAACAACATCATAATCTAATTTAGGGTTGACATTACTCTGTTTAGTTTCAGCTGATTTAGAAGGCTTTAGAGGCGAAATTGTAGTGTTCTCGGTAGAAGGCTTGTTTGTTGTCTTACTCCTAGTGTTGTAAGGGTGAACAATCTCGAAGTTTGCTTGAAAGATACTATCCGAGAAGTGTCCAAAAATGTTTGGAGAAGACTCTTCTTCTTGAACTGTCTCCGGTTCTGCTTCCTCCTGAGGGATTTCAGGAGGCATCAAGTTATCTTGGGCTTCTAGAATTGTTTGAAGAGCACATTGCAAACTTTCTAGATTCAAGCCTTCGGGAGTTGGGTTAGGTCGACTGGTAGGAAAGGGATTTCGGAAAGGAGGTTTGTAGGGTCCTTTACTCAAAGAAGCTTCTTCAGTTGACCTTTTTAAATCTATAACTTGATTAGACAGTTTTTGAACAACTTTGGTTAGGTTATCCAAATCAGAGTTTTCAGGTTGAGTTTTACTTTGTGTGGGTCTAGAGAGAATTTCAATCTTCTTTTTGGGAGCAGAACTAGCCTCTGTTTCATTGCTGGAAGAATCCTTAAGGCTAAGTATGTCTTTTTCAATCTGGGTGACCTCTTTGAAGGCTTCTAACAATGTAGCTTTCTTTGATCTTCTTTGATGTAGAGATTTAGTGTAGTAAGCTATTATAAGACTTTCAGCAGGCATAGAATCTGCAGGGATTCGACTTTTAAGTGTTAAGAACCTTTGATTAAATTCTTTAAATTTTTCTTTTGGGTTCATTCTTAAGCTAGAAAGATCCATGACCAGGACTTCCGGAGGTTTACCATCTCCGAATTTTTCCAAAAAGCATGACTCAAACTTTTCCCAAGACACGATGGTATGGGGCTGTTGGGCAAAGTACCATGTGGATGCATTACCCTCGAAGGTGTAAGGAAACAACCTACAGACAATGTCTTCATATTCAACATTGCGGAGTCTAATGGCTAACATAAATTTTTTGATATGATCTTCAACTATCTGTTTTGAATCGGGGTCAAACTTGGGAAGCCATTTCTCCGAGTGCTTAGGTAAAGGGTGTTGGGCTCCAGGTACAACTACAACATCCTGATCAAGCCAGGGTCTAGCAGGGTTGTTCTGATTTGCCATAGGGCTAGTGGGTGTGGAAGGCTGAGAAGGTGAATTGCCTTCGTCAGAAGAATCTCCTCCAGAAGAGGAAGGAGATGAGGGAGGTGGTGAAGGAGGTATCCCAGATCCTCCTGCAGCAGGATTTAAGATCGAATCTGTGGGATTCACAGTGAGGTTAGTGTCACCTAATTGTTCTCTGATATCAGAGAAATCCAAAGGTTGACTCCACGGACGGTTTGGTTGCCTAAGACGAGCTAAGGCACTGTGTGTTTTGATAAGAGATTGGCGTACAATCTCTTGTAGGTCACCATGTGTAGGATTAAGGGTTGTTGGCTTAACTGTGATCTGAGGATCATCGGTTGAAGTAGTTGTTGTTTGAAGGGGAATATTTTCAAGTGAACGGCTTCTAGTCACTATAGGTGAGCGATTAGGGGGTGGAGGAGTCTTGCGACCACCTCGTGCCATTAATTAAGTTTGTCCCTCCTTCTAGCGCCATTTGTTGACAGACGAAATTTACCGTCCGTCAACTAAGAGAGTGGAGCCGGTCCGGGGTTGTCTAATAACCCAAGCTGTTTGGAATGAACCACCCTGACGGGTTTAGCGGCTCTGTTGGCCTCTCTAAGGTCTTTAAGAGAACCAAAGAGAAAATTAATCTAAACTAACTAATCTAACTAAAACTAAATAAAACAAACTAAACTAACTAACAATAAATAAAACAAACTAAACTAACTAAACAAATTAAAATTAAAATAAACTAAACTACTAACTATTCTATATACAATCTACTAATTAATATTATAATAACTCAAATCAACTATCTAATTACTAGCTGCAATATTACTTATTCACAAATGTACAATATAAACAACCCACAAATTTAATTAAAACCTGCAAAACTCATTATATTCTGCCCTAAGACAACGAGATATGTTTTTGTTGATTTTTTATAAATAAGAAATAAAACTTACTGAAATTAAACAATCTAATATACTAAACATATATATCTAACTAAAAATACTAACAAATATACTAAACAAATAAATGACGATCTAACCTGAAAACGCTCCAAGTTTGTCCTGTGTGTGATGACTTCGAAGCTGGTCGGAGGAAGTAAACTCGCACCGGTTGGTCCAGAAGCTTTTCGTAAACGATAGGTTGCGTTGCTCTTTGAGTTTATTTACGGGACAAACAAGACATAAAAGATCATAACAATTATATGATTTATAAATCTCTGCAATAAGGGAAACCTGTTATGCAAAAACTTATACTTAATGATCCAATCAATGAAGAAGAGAAATATGTGCTTCACAAATGGAATCAAGAAATTGCTATGTCTTTCAAATAATAGAAGAAATCAGATATGGATTATAGTGATTGAATTATATCATTTGCACAAGATTAAGATAGCTAAAGTAGTCGTTAACCCAATACAAATTGATACACATAACATGAAACAAAATATTGATATCATGAGAAGCTAAAGCTGTAACAAAACATCAAATTTTGCCCCAGTCTGTATTAAAATTCCATATCCTTATTCTCCCACGAATGACGATGTCCATTATTACAAAAATAATAAGTATATATAAGTTTCTCCACAGGGTAAAACTTCCCTGTGGATAATATCAAACTGTTTACATAATCTGGGAGAATATCCCCAAAATTAACTAAACTAGGAAACTAAAATGAAATCAAAAGATTTCAAATATCCTCTAACTACTCATCAAATCCACTGAAATTTCGAATCCATCCGCAATAGACCAAAAATAACAAGTTAGAAAGATATTTAATTAACAAAACAATAAAAATCTAATCCTACAGACTTAGCTACAAAATCATCTGATTCTGTAGCTAGTCTAAAATAACATACATGATCAGAATAGAAATCAAATCAAATATTTTAAAAGAATCAAAACCAATTTTCTTCCAATCATCATTTAAAACGAATCACTCAATATTCAAATGAGTTTATCATTCAACATTTAAACAAAATCAAAAGTGATTCAATCGAAAACAGGGGTAAGAATACTATGTTTTTTTGTTACCATAAAATCGGGTCGAACAGTAACAAGACTGTTTCATATCCAATTTGAAAATAATGCAATCAAACAAATCGTATGCAAGGATTTGTGTTTTTCCAACAACAAGATATACGATCAGATTAAAATAGAATCGTTTTTTAAATTATCATAACTGTCAAGACATCAAATGGTTCGTTCCACAGGTGAATTAATTCGAATAGGTACGAGAATCAATTCATACAAAATCATAACTAGATCGATTCGGCTTTTTTGCCCACAATCACAACAGAATCGACAGAAATGATAATTGGTTATTGTAAAATGGGAAAATAAGCTCGATTGGATTTAAACAAAATCATTTATTTCAAAACGAATCATAACTCAGTTTAACATAGAAATAGATCGTGAATCCCATCTCATTTTACAAATCAAATTGAAACAGAAAATTCATTACAATATGAATCCAACTGATAACATGGTCGAGCTAACAGTAAACCAATGCGTATTAACCGGCTGGGTTTTTCAAATAACCGTTATGAATTGATTTGGATGTATTTTAACAGGATCATATTGAAAATAATCTGAATTGTATTCCTATTGGTCGAAATTCATACGGGACATAAAACTGTAACAATTAACCATATCAAAATTGTTGCCAATCATAGCGTAAACGAAATCAAAACGAACTGTGATTGTGTTCAAAATTGAAATATGGGAAACAACTCCTGTCTAGAATAGATACAAACGACTTCAATTGACAACAGAGCATCCATTTTAGCTAAATCAAACAAATCAAATCCATACCAAAATCAATCAAATCGATTAAAATGTAATCGAAGCTAAACTGGGAAAACGAAATTCCACTCAGTCAAAGAAAGGCTAAGTATAGAATACACACAATGTAACGAAACCAATCAATGTAATGAACAGATCCATTTTAAGACCGAAATCAAATCGTTATATAAACAAGCGATATTTACAAAAATGATCGATATTAAACATACCTGTGTGAGGCTGCTCAATTTATGCCAACTTAGAATTCACGATCGTTGTAGCTGATTCCACATTTTTAAACAAGATAGAGCCTGTCGTCCTTTGTCTCTTATCAGTGGCTTGTAGCTTAGCCTTTTGACTGGTAAGCAGTGCAACTTGGTCCTCCAAAGATTGAATCTTTGACTGGAGCATCGGCACATCATTATAATACCTCTCTAACCATGCATTACATTGATCACAAGGTGACAGTGTAGATTTAGACAGAGCAGGAGAGGGTTTGGGTGAATGACCGGGGGCTTCACAAGGCAGCTTAATGCCTGGGTAGTTAGGGTCGTCCTGTAGGTAGGGGGGTAAGTTTGTCACGAAGTCATACGAGGGTTCGACACATAGACCCTGTGAATAGGTGTATTCGCTAGCCAAGAAACGCTCCACCTCTGAATCAGAGTCCTCACTCAATA
>CBVK0100527749.1:0-11794 GCA_900067695.1 Picea abies | reverse complement strand
GTTTTTCACAAGGTAAAACATCCTTGTGAGAAATAGTAAACAGTTTTACACAATCTGGGAATAATCCCAAAATCTCTAAACTAAATAATTAAAAGCAAATAAAATCTGTAAGATGTCTTCCAACTGCCTATAGTATCCATTGACAATTCGTTTTTCCCTGCAATAGACACCATAATTAAATTAGAAGATTGTCTTATTCAAAAATAATAACAGAATTGAATCTATAGACTTAGCTACAGAATCGTTTGATTCTGTAGCTGGTCTAACATAGTAAACTGACCAGATCAAATCAAATCAAATCGAACCTAATCAATTTGCAATAACCAATACATTACTTATGGATTAAATCAAATAAAAACCGAATAGCACACGATAGGAACAGAGTAGGGGTATAATCGATACAAAATAGGAATACCCTGTTTCTCAATTCTTCCCAAAATTGAATCAAATCTGAACCAGAATGTTCCACGAATGCCATCAATACCAAACCGAATCGTGTGGGATAATCGTTATCAAATAAGCATAAGATTACCATTGCCAATATAGAAAGTATTTGCGATTTCACACATCACTGTATCCATTGAATCCAATCACAGTTCTCATTTGTTATGTTTCAAATAAATTTGCAAATAAATTCATAACTGTAATTGCCTAATTACAATCAAAACAGCATATCGATATCATTCACACGATGCATGAATTGCTTCCAATGTAATCGAACTAACTCCACAAATATCGATTCAACAGTTTCCACGTTAGATCACTCTACAGTCATCACTCAAGGTTTTGACAGAGTCATCAAACGAGACATTTAATTATAGACACAAATCAAAAGATTTGATACAATCAACCCATTCCTGTAATCGAATCAAACATTTGCTATCCTTAGACTACAACTAACATGGTAACAATTGTTATCCATTCAAAACTTGATTATGAAACAGAGGATATACGAATCGGTCTCAACATAGAAATTACAATTAACACAGTCAACCAATCGACTCATCGCATCGCACAAGATATAATCAAATCGAACAGAGATACCATTCGTGTTCCAAAAATAGAAAATATATCAAATAACAAAACATTCAAATTCGATTATAGTCAATCAAACCAAATCTAATCACAACCAATCCAGAAGTTGATAAAACTTATGCATGACAGAGCAAGTCAAACATATAAACAGAGCTTATGAATACGCTGTATAAAAGAGGGGAAATTATACCATTACAGCTGCTGGAGTTATGTCAACTTGGAATTAACAATTGCAGTCGCAGACTCAACGTTTTTAAACAAGATTGATCCATTAGTCCGTTGATTTTTATCATTAGGTTTCCCCTTATCGTTCCGACCAGTGAGCTTAGCTACTTGGTTCTCCAAATCCTAAATCTTGGATTGCAGCTTTGGAACGTCCAAATAGTACTGTTCTAGCCACAGTCCACACTGATCACAAGGTGTAGCAACCTTTTGAGCAGAAGGGGGGTTTGTTGATTCCCCGAGAATTTCACGAGATGACTTGATACCCGGATAGTCAGGGTTACCCCTAAGACACGGAGGTAAGTTATCAACGAAATCACAAGGAGTTTCCTCACCATAGAAACCCTCTTCAGCTAGAAAACGCTCAATGCTCGAGTCAGAGTCCTCACTGATCATGACAGGCTCTGTTTTGGCAGGAGGATTGGACTTATTTCTCTCCATGCGAGAGATCATCCTCGCGTTTCTCTTATTTCTAGCAGTAGTGTTTGCCCCGGCCTCTGTGGTTATGGGTTTAGGTTCGTTAGTCATAGCCATAGGTGAATTCGCAGATGGGTCGGGCTTAGGTTTAGGTAGTAAAACATTGTAGGGAACAGGGGTAGATTTACTCACAGATACCACAGGCTTTATCGATTGGAGGAGGGTTTGATTCCTTAAAACTGTTGCAGTTGAGGAAATCAGGCCAGGAATCTCGTCGTAAACCGAGTTCATAAACAACCAGTATCTTAATCAACCCAACATGGAAGAGGCTAGTGTCAGCCTGGCTTCTCTTGTACTTCTTAGCCATTTTAAATAAGCTTCGGTGTACATAATGTGGCAAGATTAACTCAAAACCCATAAACACCATCAGCAAACGTAGATGAAATAGGAAAACAAATCCATACCTGCCTTTACACGTTACGAACTGCTTGAGGATCATCAATAGATTATGCCAGCGGGGTTTCAACATTTTCGCAGGTAGTCCTCTGTTGCACGACCTCACTGTCCGAGAAAGAAATAGCAAAGTCCATGGGACATCGTTTACTTTATAGCTTTTGGACCACTTTTCTCCCTTAACAGGCAGACCAGTTGCCAGGCTGGTGACTTCGAGCTGGAGGTCTCCGACTTTGGCTCGACAACCGTCAAAAGATAGTGCGAATTGCCGAGCAACAGGGATATTAAAACCATCGAACTTCTGTATAAACAAAAGCCACCCGAATTCTTCGAGGTCGGCGTATGCACCATCGAATGTTAACAGCGCTTGGCTGCCATTAGGTTCGGCCCTCACAACAGGAGCCATAACCTCTGGTCATGGTAGCTCTCACACCAAATGCACTGCACATAGTGAATTACGATAGGGTTTCCATAGTTGAATGCTCGACGAGACCGAAAACAACTCCAGGCGTGTGAAGGTGGTGGGATTACCATCACCACGTATTACATTAATGAGCCTGTTCCGAGCTGTTTAAAACCATAATCATTAAAACAAATGTATCGACCAGCGAGTTGGTGAATCACCAGTTCTACGTGCCATTTATCCAGGTCAGAACCAACACATCATATGATATCAATGCGCCAAGTGTTAAGTCTAAAACCAACACAGTACCAGCATTAACTACCGATTTAACGTGCCAATTCCATTGTTTAATCAATCGCTTAATCACAGGGTTTAGTGATAACATATAGCTCGGGGTTATATCATAATCATCCTATAATCTGCTTGCAAACATAATGCCAAGTATCAATTCGAACATGATCAACTCATGCACCTTGAAACCATTGCTATCATACCCTATAAACTTGTCTATGCATTTGGTGTATATTGTATGTGTTTTTACTCCAAAGTCTTAGAACCATACAATCAAAAATTCCTTCATATAATAATCAAGTGATAGTTCAAAGCAAGGATAAAAAACAATATGACCAAATCCATTACACAATTTTCATAGATAAGACCCATAACTTTCATGCCCAAAGGTTTTACAGTGAAATATGTCCAAATGCACAATCAAGAATGCTCAAGAACATAAGTCTGATACAACCTTAGCAATCAGATGATAAACCGGTGATCAAGTATCAACCAAAGACGACGACAATCTAATCAATGAAAGAAGTGTTTTCACACTTGCAGTTGTGAAAAACTGGGTCGATATTGAATTGTAATGATCGCAAAAATAAGATGAATGTCCATTAGCATAATGCGACAACAGTTTTTCGTAATACGACAAGGGGTGTAGGCAGCTTTTGAGAGCAATCGAAAAAAAATTGGGTTGGCTTCCAACAGGGTTCCAAGAAGAAGAAGCCAGAATATCAGAATCCTAGGAAAAGAAATTATATCCATGCTTTGCTTTCCATCAAATCCTCTCTCAATGCTTGGATCATAGATTCAGGTGATCAAACCACATGGTAGCCACAAAATAAGTCTACTCTTCATTGGAAGCATGTAAAGTTCCTCTTATTCTGATGGGGGACAAATCTCCAATCGAGGTCACTAGCAAAGGAAGAATTGAAGTCACAAACGAAAGCTTCGAGAATGTGCTACGCGTTCCCAAAACATTTGTCAATATTCTCTCTGTGTATCAGATGAAAAAATACAACACCATAAAGAGATTCATATTCACACCCGATGGAGTGGATATCTATGACATGGAAACCAATTCCATGGTTTCTGTCGGTGAGGTAAATCATCAATCCAGACTCTACATATTTTCTAAATTTATTGAACTAGATTTTGCATTACTACTTACCCATGCTGATGAAAGCAGTAGGATATGCCCTGAAAGGTTTGGGAATTTAAATTTCAGATATATTAAAAAAATTAGCAAGCATGGAATTGTTGATGGTCTACCTGACATCCACTTCTCCAAAGGAATTTGTGAGGGATGTGTTACCTGACATCCACTTCTCCAAAGGAATTTGTGAGGGATGTGTTCTTGGAAGACACCCTCAAGAGAAATTTAACAAAGGAATGACTAAGAAGGCTTCATTTCCTTTAGATCCGATCCATAATGACCCCATAGGCCCTTTTCTACATCCATGAATCAATAAATCAAGGTATGTGCTCATTATTGTTGATGATTTATCATGCTTCACATGGATTTTATTTCTCAGTTAAAAATCAGAGGTCTTTCAACACCTCAAAGATTTCAAATCCCTTGTTGAAACACAGTCAGGAAAGAAGATAAAAGTCCTTCAAATAGATAATGGGGGAGAGTATGCCAACCATGAGATACAAAATATTTTTCATGAGGTAAGGATTCAGCTGTAGCACATAGTTCCTTATGCTCTATAGAAAAATGGAGTTGCTGAGAAGAAAAATAGATCTATGAAAGAGATGGCATCTTGCATGCTACATGAAAAGTCACTTCCATAGATATTATGAGTTTAAGCGCTTAATTGTGCAACCTAGATCCAAAACATATCTCCCCATAGATTTTTCAAGGATAAGACCCCCTATGGGCTTGGAGTGGCCTCAAATCAGAAGTGACCCACTTTTGGATATTCAGTTCTCATGCATGGTCTAGGATTCCCTATAAGAAGAGGAAGAAACTTGACCCACAGAGCATAGAGTGTATATCTTTTGGATACTCTATTGGTGTGCAGGGATATAGACTCATTGATATTTCCTTGGACCATCTCATCATTCAGCGTAGTGTACAATTTGAGAAAATTGTCTCGCATGTACCTCAACATCCGCATGTAGATACTTTTGTTCTTCCACCTATCAGAGATGACGAGCACGGACATGTCGACTCTTCTTCAAATGAGAGTTATGATTCATAGGATTCAAATGATTCATATACTAAGTCATTACAATCATATGTAGATTCATTGCATTCAGATGTAGATGCATAGCCAAAGAAGAGGCCCAAGTGGGCCAAGACTACTCTTCTAGATGCAAGAGATCTTATTGGCGATCCAGCTGATACTAGGATGACTCAATCTGATTTCGAGGAGCCTCCTCTTACATTCACTTCCACTTAACCGATGCCACCCAGTCACCTTTTCTTGGTTGAGTCTTCAGATCCACAGTCCTATGGCGAGACTATTGGAAATCCCTCTTGGGAGTCTGCCATGCTGGAGGAGTAAAAATCCCTCCTCGAGAACTAAACTTAGGATATGCCTCCCTTTCCTTCAAGAAGGAAACTTTTCAGGTGAAAATGGGTCTACAGGACCAAGAGCACAACATATGGACATGCTAGAAAATACAAAAGACAGGCTAATTTCTAAAGGATTTCAACAGGTGGATGGTATTGACTATGATCATACCTTCGCTCCAGTAGAGAATATGGATTCCATACATTTGGAACTTTCCATTACAACAACCAAAGGATGGGAAGTCCATCATATGGATGTGAAGAATGCATTTCTTTACCAAGATATCTCTGAGGTGATCTATATGGAGCATCCCCAGGGATTTATGCAATATTCATCTTTGGTTTTTCAATTGAAGAAGTCTCTTTATGGAAAAAAGTAGGCCCCAAGGGCATGGTATGCCAATATGGACTCCTACTTGTTGTCATAGAACTTTGTACATTGTAAGTTAGACCCAAATGTTTACATGCTTAGGACAGTTGATTCATTTTTGCTCCTAGTTTTGTATATTGATGATTTGTTGGTCATCGATTGCTTGACTTCAACGATTGTTGTAGTCAAGAATATTTTGCATGATAGGTTCTTGATGAAGGACATGGGTCTGCGACATTTCTTCCTTAGACTCGAGATTATTCAAGATGTATTAGGACCCAAACTTTCTCAGGACAAGTATGCACTAGATCTCCTTGAGAGATTTCACATGACAGACTACAAGTCTCCCCCGACTCCTTTCCTATTAGGAGCTAGAATTCAGGATGACAGGGACACTCCAATGGCAGACAACAAACACTACAAACAAATAACAGTCTCTAGGTTCATGTAGAAGCCGCATGAGCTACATTGCAAGGTTACAAAGCATATCATTCAATACATACATGGAACCATCACCTTTGGGATTCACTATGAAGTAGAATCTACATTGGACCTCATCTGGTTCGCTAATTCTGATTGGGCTGGTGATAACATTGATCAAAAGTCCAGATCTTGTTACTCACTCAGTATTGGTTTTGGGCCTATCTGTTGTCTGAGAAAGAAGAAGGTTGTTATTGATCTATATTCATTTGAGGCAGGGTATACAGGGGTAGTTAACATAACCATTCAGGATATGTGACTACAACATTTTATCACTAACAAAGACTCTAGGCATATTAACAAAGACCTTAATTGAGAAGAAGTTCCATTCTTTGCACAGTCGTCTTGGAGTGAAGGACACAATTGCCTAGCAATTGTCAGTTATCCTTTTTACATACATTGTACTTTGAGGGAGGGGTTATACCATGAGGTTTTCCCTCTTTCCTTGTTTATTTCAATGTATATTTTGTATTTGGGTACCTAACATGGCCTCGTTTCCATAACCCATTCTTTATTTTAACCATAGTGATGTTCAATGGGGATGTTGGAGATACTTCACACACACCTAGGATTTATTTTTCCTAAGGCTTTCCCTATGTTTATTATTCATTATTCAATCTCCTGTATTTTAGGGGGAATATTCCTCTAGGACAATATTCTCTTCAGTTCACACTTCAGTTTGGTCAGTTGAGTGGAGTATAGATTCCACATCGGGATCATCACCATGCAACATTGGGATCATCACTAGATAATGCACATTATCCTTGGGATTATCACCAGACTAGCTCATTACTCATGATTCCATGATGTCCTCCTCAATTCACTCTATTTCTGTCAGTTAACTGAAGATTGAGAGACTAGTTAACTCAAACTAGGTGGCAGTTCACTCCCATAACTTCCTGAGACACTAGACTAGGTGGAAGTTTACTGCTGTAAATGTTGGTGTGTGTCTAGATCACTCTAGGCCACCACTATGGTGCATTTTCTTCTCCTTGAGTGTGAATTAGTTGATTTATACATAATATATCATGTGTAAATTATCATTCATTCATTTGGTTAATGGGAATTCTTTCATTCTTTCTCTCATGTTTCTCTTTTCTCATAATTTCTCTGCAAATTGTGTATGTCATTTTCTAGCTAGATCTTTTTTGTGCAGGTTCAACTACTGTGGGTGGGAAATCCTTCCTACGGACTAGCACTAAGGGTGTTATCATGCATGTAGAAATGACCTAAAGATTCTTACTTTTTACCATCATCCCATGCTTATACCCTCATTACTCATATGTAAATACAAGGCTCAAGAGATTAAGTTGACATACTTTATTCTTCATGTTTGATGTCGATCCCTTTTTGTTCTTGGTTGTTCTTTGACTGCAACTCTCCTCCCAATGCTGACCTGCGTTCACTGAAGACAAACAAATAACCCCACATGCATTTGATCTATGAACTAATTGGTTAGAGATTTAATCAATCATACAATCAATATTCCAATAATGACAATCTCATATGGTGGGACGGGAAAATAAATTCTTTTATTAACTTCACAATGATACCTTACAATGATAAATTCAGCTATTGCTTCTCGATCCTAGTCTTGGTCTCTTCTTCCGCTGTCTTCCAGCTGCTTTTTTCTATACTTCTCTTTGCATAAGGATGGCTAAAGGTTGGGACAAAGGGAATGCTCAATCAGGTATAGTTTCTTTACTATGATTTTCCTCCTTTCAAATGCGACCCCTAACCCTTATTTTATAGGCTAGAAGAAGCTAGGTATTTGGTCAAGTAACCGGCCATCCATGGACGAAAGGTTTAGTTAACTTACCCAAAGCTGTGTGTTCCATCAAAAACTTTCCTTTTTCCATGCTTTTGTAGGTACACGCAGGTTGTCTTAGGTCAGCTAGCATGTACATGCATGCAGTAATGGAGCAGGGCATGTGGGCCTTTATAAAAGGGATTTTTAAGAAGAGTTGTTCAACTGTGTTTTGGCAAAGAAGGAATTTGAGATGGCCTGATGCCAGGTAAGCATGTCTAGTGCAAATTAGGGTTATAACAAATTCCCCCTAATATGTGAGGTCAAAAGGGAATCTGGTGGCCGAAATACATTAACAACCTTCACGAACGTTCTAAACAAGTGAGCCCAGAGACTAGAAATTGGGAAGTGCCATCTGCAAAGTAATAATTGTCTCACCAAGGAAGGAATACCCATGCTTGGGATAAAATAAAATCATGGCTACCAATCAAATACACTGTAGATCCATGTCATATAACTGTACAAAGTGTAGCCATGAGAAATACATAGTGGAGCTACATCTCAAAATCAAAAAGATATACATGTAGAGTATCCACCTTTTAGAAGCTGATAAGGCCTGATGACTGGAGATGAGGTCTTCAGAGCTCGAGCAACAACTTCAAAATATTCAAAACTCGGGTAGGAGTGTAATATGAGTGTACGACTTCACTACCCAGATGTCTTCGATGACTCATCAGTCATGGACTAGAGAATCTTTATTATCAGACTGAAAGCTTCATTGATTTTGAACAAATACTTGATTGGACTTTTGGGATGGCCGGGCATGAGGGGAAAGAGACAAACTATAGAGGGGCCGACTTAGGCTTGGTAAAAACTTCCCTTGGACAATAACACGACAAATGATAAGACACAGGTAGCATGGCATTAATCATAAGTTTATGAGGCAGGAGGAAACACAAACTCTCCATATGTTTGGAAGAATAACCAAATGGAGGAGGACATAACTCTATGTAGAGAGAACAACTTCCTAAGGTAGTATTAAATCCCATAGTTTGTCGAAAAAACAGATGGATGTGCTTTATCCAAGGGTGACTCATTGTGCTGCCAATACAAAGAAAATACTTTTCCCTTCCTCTTTTTGGGGTATATTTGATTTTTTTGTCTTTTTCAATAATTTTGGAAAAAAAATAAAAAAATGTTACATTACAAAGGAGGAATGAGTGTTGCAAACATACAAGTTCGAGGCACAAGGACAAGACCGATGTTGAAAGAAAGGAAACTCGGGAAAAATCCCTCCTAGGGCCAAAGGTGTCAAGACACAGAGGAAAAGTGCTACAGGGCTTGTGTATAAGGCATGCTTCAGGTGGTTTAGTTGAGAGCAACATAGAGTTGGCATTAGACCAAAGACACAGGTATGCAAATGTGGTTAACAAAACGCATAATGGTAATGTCCTTTGATGTAAGCTTAACAAGCCCAGAGAAGGTAAGTTTGATAGTTTTTCATATTTAGAGAGTCTGAAAAACGTAAAAGGAAACTTCATTGGGGTACCTTTTTCAAAGGTAGTCTAGTCGGTTCGAAAAAGGGGTAAATTAGCACTGAAAATAGGTCTATTCAAAACCATTTTAACGAGTGTGATAAAGACAAGATCACTCAGCCATTTTTTCATTTTTAAGGAGTTTGGAAAAATCTTAACTATGGACTCCATCAGGAATGTTCTTCTGGACCATTTTAACGAGTGTGAAAGAGTAAGGTCACTCGATGATCTTTTCAATTTTAGGGAGTCTGAAAAGAGCTTAACTATGGACTCCGTGGGGGTTCCTTTTTCATACATTTAGTCCCTCAGGCCCAAAAAAGGGTTAAAATGATACCCGGGGGTACTATTCTAGAGAACTAAAGTTCCTTCTTTGTTCGTACAGTTGACAGTCTGGACCAAAAAAGGGGTAAACTACCGCTGGATAGATGTGACTTCAAATTTCAGTTTAACAAGCATGAAAGGCCACAAGATCACTCGACAATATTTTCATGTTTAGAGGGTATAAAAAGAGCTTAAAAGAAGACCCGTGGGGGATAAGATTCATGTATGTAATTGGTTCAGGTAGAGCCCACTGCTAGGCTCAAACTAAGAGTCTCTTTGATAGTCAACTGGGAAAGTCTCCCAAAAGGGAAGAAAACACAAACCACAGTGTAAGTCCTCTCGTAGTATAGAAACTATAGTCATGGATTCAAGGATAGCCTCATCTGAAGGAAATTCAAAATATGATAAATCATGCAAACGAGGGTCAACAGTCCCAAAGGGTGAAGTAAACTAACCATACTCCATATTACGATGGAAGTTCTGGCCAGGACTGGCAGAGTCTATTAGTGAAGAATCACAAGCACGAGGGCTTAAGGATCTACAAACAATGAGATCAGACTCAGAAGGATACTCAAGCCCACATGGACCAAGAGAGGGAAGCAAGGCCTCCCATGCCCCCATTGGATAAACCAATGGATCAATTGTTGAAACCAAGTATCGAGAGGGAACACATGATTTCACCGATTCCTGCTCAAAAGCAATTGAACATTGAGGATAAGACAACACATAATTAACCTGTGGCGAGGTAGATTTTACACGAACGCTAGGAACATATAAAGGGGTAGTCTAAAATAATGTTGAATTAGGATGGTGATTATCAGATGCCAGCTGGTCGATAGTGACAATGCTTCCATTGTGAGGGAAATGCATGACCCGAAAGAGCATAGACACTACAACATTCATATCATATACATAATCATGCTCGAGAAGCATATTGAAATCTAACGGGCCTTGCACCACTATAACATCAACAAGGATAGTCTTCCCACCTAATGAGATAGGCAACTGAGAAAGAATCCCCAAATATTCACTAGGACGTCTGTCAAAAGCCAACAACTCATGCGAAGTAGACACATGCTTGGGAGATCCCAAGACTTTCCAAACCGAGGAGGATAAAATACTCACAGAGGCTCCCTCATCCACAATACATCGATAAATGTTTGTTGAATTAACTTCAACCCTTATTTGAAAAGGTGCGGCAGAAGGAATATGAGGCTCAACAAGGTCATTCCAATCAAAGGAAACTATCCTAGGGCTTGGAGGGGGTGTGTTCGGAATGAGTGGAATGCCCCCTTGTTCTGAAAGTATTGAACCGAAAATGCTAAAAACATAGTTGGTAGACAAGTCACTCCCCAAAAGAAGAGTGGGATCATCCGATGACTACATCAGCATGACCACTTTCACAACTAATGGTTGAATAGGATGTAGGACTACATGGTCTAAAGGCACCTCACCCCTCAAAATAGGAGTGGGATCAGTCGATGACTGCATCGACATAATCACTTTCTCAACCACTGGTTGAATAGGCTGAGAGACTACAAGATCTAAAGGCACCTCACCCCTCAAAAGAGGAGTGGGATCAACCAATGATTACGTCAGCATGACCACTTTCTCAACCAATGGTTGAATAGACTGTGAGGAAACCTCAAAAGACTCAGAATTAGAAGAGCTTGCAAACATGGACCACAATCTTTGTACCTCTAGAATGCCAGGGCACAAATGAGTAAGGTGATCTCCCTTGCAAAGCTTACAAGGGAACTTAGGCTTATGTCCTATCCGTCTAGGTTTATCAACAGAATTAATGCCCCTAGCATGACTAGCTGTTAAGAACCTGAATAAATCTACCAATATAATAGCCACAAATACTGAATACACAATAGATCCATAGAACAAGATAGAAGAAACCACACTTTATTATTATCAAACCCTTTGAGGTAGGGAAACACCATACAATGGATCCTATTATGGAAGGGATCCTCTCTTGTTCACTTGCCTCTTTGAGGGGGCATCC
>CBVK0100527748.1:0-11795 GCA_900067695.1 Picea abies | reverse complement strand
AGGAGTATCTGTGATGGTCGAAATACATTATAATTCCTAGAAGTGGAGTAATGGAGACTCAGCTAGAAGAGCTAGTTTCTCATGATAATATTACAATCCATAATGAATTTGTACACATGGATTTCAATATGAATTACACTGCAAATCCATGTGGAAATATACCAAATATTTTTTCCTATCCATGAATAGGCAACACAAAGTAGACACATGCCATAGGCTGTCATAGTCACGAACAAGGCCCAGTGGAAACCAGTCTCAAAATCAATCTAAAGATATATTTATACGATGGAGTACAATCTGATCTCAAATGATCACTGAATTCATATAGGTACAGGCCCAACGAACGGTACCAATAGCTCGGGAAAGCTGCTACTGTAAATTGATGCTCCATGTCTTCTACACGATCCACCAAAGGTGAAAATATAATATACATTATGTGAACAGAGGAGTTGAGGTCGAGCACAATGATACTTTATTTGATTATCGATCATTAAGGTATATTGTTAACAAACGTGAGACATCCTACCAATAATGAAAGTAGGTATCAAGGCACCGAGTAATTCTTACAAGTGTGAATAAAGGTGTTGAGGTCGAACACTTGAAGAATTTGTCGATCAAGAGACATTGATGTATTCCCAACTATCAATGGTGGGAGAACCTGCCACTGATGACTACAATCCTATAAGTACTCATAGGACTCTAGGCCTCATTTCCAAAATAGATGAGACGAAGTCGATGGAAGGAGACCTATTGAAAGGAGATAATTAAGGCATCTCTCATCATTCATCATGAGGTATAAAGAAATAGATTGATTATTTGGAGGAACTCAGACGAAGAGGATGTTCACAAACCAATGACCCTGTGCCTCTTTCACATGCACCATATGCAAGTAGTGCATGAAAAAGACCCTTTGAATAGCAGCAAATAAGGAATACTGTCAACAAAGGAGAGGAAACCACCAATAAGGCTAATGGCATCTCAAACACTGCACGAATCCAAATTTTTGAATAGATTTATTGCAATCAAACAAAAGGGAATCCCCCAGTCAGTGACCAATGAGGATATGTCGATTGTTGGCTTCAAGGTTACCTACCTAGAATGAAAGTAGGACTAGGGTGCATGGTAGGACTACAGCTTCATGTAACTCTGAGACAAACTTAGGTTATGGACAACATGCAAAGTTAAGAGTTCTGAGAAATGGATGACATAGGATTATAGACTTCCTTTGAACAAGAGCATGAGACATATGGAGGAATCTGGCAGCATAGACTTGATGACAAAAATTTGCGATGTAGGAGGCATCAATAAAACTCTCCATAGGGATTGGAAGAATAACCAGTCGGAGGAGTAAACTCTAAGTAACGAGCTCAACTTACTAAGGTCATTCTAAACCCAAACTTTGGATGATAATGGACTCAAAGGAAAATGAATGCTATGATATAAGGTAATATTCTTTTCCCGCCCATCTTTTTTTGTTTTTTCATAGGCAAATGAATGCTATGATACATAGGAGGAAATGAATGTCACAAATAAGAAACTAGCTCCAAATAGTGGAACACACCTGTGTTCAATGCAAGGAAGTGCATGGACACTTGGGGTAATGTTTCCTCTTTGAGTATAGGGTGTCAAACTACAAATGATATAAACAAGGCTCTACTTGGTTGGTGATGCAAATTGCTGAGGTAATAGGTTTATAACGAGAAACAAGGAACTGACAATATGCTCAATACTGCAAGAAGGAGTATGAAATGCAATTACAACTTAAATCCAAAGAATGTCCTTTTTTGTAAATTTAGTCCCCTAGGCCCGAAAAAGTATAAAACAATACCCATGAGAACTCTTCTAGCCAATGGTGACTAGAGTGTTCTTTTTTCAAAATTAGTCTAATTGGTCCAAAAAAGGGTTAAACTTACACCAAATAGATGTCCTTTCAAATACATTTAACGAGTGTGAAAGAGACAAGTTCACTTGGAAATATTTTCACTTTTTAGAGAGTCGGAAAAGAGCTTAACTAATACTTGCGGGCAGTCCCATAAGTATAGGTCATAATGATTTTGAGTAAGAATATGGGGTTCAAACGCAAAGTCATATTGGAACTATAAGGGGCGCATGGTTCTATGGAATAATTTTTTCATGGGCACCAAATGGCACAAAGTCTCTAACTAGGGCACCCATGCTTGGTAAGCCTCTACAACTCAATAACGACACTTCTAGTAGCAGTAAGAAGGTTATGTGTCACTAATAAATGGGTTCGTACCTAAGTCATATGGATCATAGTCATAGGATAATGCAAATGTGAAAAATGGAGTGATAACCTATCCTATATGTTGGTAAAATAAAATACCTTCCGAAGTCATGAACGGGCGATATGACGCTAGAAACCGCAAAAATACCTAGACAAAACCACCAAAACCAACTCCTTCCACTGCACTATTAGTCCACTAGGTCAAAAAACTAGCATAAACTATGTAAAGTGAATAAATTTTCTACTAATAGTAAAAATAACCAATTTTACCATACCATTTGAGTTTTTTACCCACATAGTGCATTTTGGAAAATTTTCCCCACAATATTCAAGTGTTGATTGCAAGAGATATGATCAATGGAATTGACAACCATATGGATCAAGTAAGTTATCTTTCCCTCCTCTTCATTTATAGTGGTTTAAATTTAAATTTTAGTCTTCATTTTTTGAGTATTTGAGGGCATACCATATGAATTAGGGTTTTCGTGAGCTATAGTTTATAGGGTCACTTATATGGAGACATGTACGTGGGAAAATCAAAGCCTTCGCACATATATGTGTCCCTACATGCGACCGTTAACATCACAGCCCGCGTACAAGTCCGTAAACAAAAAAAATTAATGAATTTGACTCAAAAAATGGTTTTCCTTTGGCAAGATGCTGCTTGAATGGAGAGAGAGAGAGCATGAGGAAGTAGATGCAGTAGTGGAAAGAGATGCAAGGCCCAACTAGATCTAAAACAATTTGGCCTTTATAAATTTTTGGCTCTCAAAGGAATGAGGGTGCAAGTGAGGTTACTCCAAATGCTAGTAAACTTTTGGGATCCGGATACAGAGGCCTTCAATATCAATGGGAAACCATTGAGGATTGAAGTATATGACATCTATTTCATCACAGGATTGTCTCGTTGAGGTGAGGTAGTGAATCTCAAAGCCTGGGGGGCTAGGGGTGGTATGAACATAGAGGACTACATTTCCACCCACTATGTTGCAGGCACAGATAAAGTTGGGAGCCAACTCCCCATCAAGGCAATCGAGAACCTGATTTTAAATATCATCTTCCTCGTTCTTACACATATGTCGGCATCAGCCTCGTTACACCAGGCATCAAAGCCACTCATGTTTTACGCAGTGGAGTGTTTACAACCCATGGTTTATGATTGGTGTACCTCGCTACTGGCTAACATGAAGATCTAGCTGACAGATTGCAAACAAAGGATAAAGAGAGACTTTGGGTTTGCATCCATCTTGTGTAGTTTTTTCTTTGAGTGGGTTCCAGGCTTAAGCCCTAGAGTAGATATCATTCCACACGGATCACGCGATCCAGCCAAGTCACGATGGGTTGACATGATGCGGCAGTTAGGAGGTGGTAGGGTGCCAACCCCCTACAATGATAAGTTCTTTTTCTAGTGGTGTCAACAGGTAATAGCCATAGACAACTACCCTTATCTTGGGATAGACTACAGAGGAGATCCAAATATTCCTTTGGCACTAGGATCTACCTACGGTGATATAAGTATGAAAAGTTTTTATATATTTCATTTTTTTTGTTTTTTTTTAAATAATAAAAAAACGCAAATATTTTTGTATGGTATCAAGTATTGACAAAATTATTTGTTAGACAGATGTGGGTCCATGACGACGAGATGGATTCTCATGACATTGGTGAAGGAACTGGGGAGAGGATCATGTGGGAGGAGATGCAGAGAGAGTGCTACAAAATGTGCAGGGGAACCTATCTCTATTGATGCACAAGATTCCTATAGTTTAAGTGGAGGATCTGCGAGAGGCTATGCAGTGGAAGGTGGTGGGTGTGCCCCCTGTGTGGGTGCGACTCTTTTGGCATCTCGCAAATACCGTAATGTTCTATCATGATATGCATTTGGCGCCATAGTCGTAGATTCCATGGTCATATATCTACCGACCATAAATGTATTTTGAGGGTGTGAGCCCCATTTTGTACTATGACACCATATTTTTTGAAAAGATGAAATATAAAATTTTGGTTTTTGAATTTACTTATATATGTTACAATGTGTACATTGATGAATGTGTTTTCTTTTATTAGCTAAGTGACAAATGCCAATATAAAATTTAATTAGCATATGCATGAGATACATGATTATAACTTCTAGGTATGTGATTATAAGTAACAAAATCAAAGTATTGTTCCAAAAGTCATACCCATAGGAATCGTCGAAGTAGAGTAGGGTCTCCCATTTTGTACTATGACACCATATTTTTTGAAGAGATGAAATATAAAAAACATTGGTCCTCGGCTTTACTTATATATGCTTCAATCTGTACATTGATGAATGTGTTTTCTTTACTTTAGTTATGTGATAAATGCCAATCCAAAACATAATTATCATATGCATTGGACACATAATTAGAACTTTTAGGTATGTGATTATAAGTAATAAAATCAAAGTATCGTTCCAAAATTTGTACCCGTGAGAATCGTCAGAGTAGAGTTGGGTCTCTCACATGGTAATTGTCATTTAACTGACATACGACTAACTGGGAGTCTAGGTGAACCTCTAAAGACCGAACACCATGTGAAATAATGTCACATAAAAGCCTTATAATGGCGCTATACTCATCCACATTATTCGTTGATGGCTCTAGATAAACATCGCCTGAAGACACCAGTTGACCCTTGGGTGAGTAAATGACCCAAGCGGCGAAAGCCATGTTCTTTGTATGATGAATAGCACCATCTACAAACCCTAAGTAAACTAAAGACTCCATTGGCATCTGCCAACCAAGGGAAAACTCGATAAGCAAGTCAATGACGTAAAGGAAAAGGTGCATATACACTAAGATACACTAATATACAAAGAGTCACGCCCAAGCTTGAGGGATCAAGCATAATATATTTTAAGGTAGAGCCCATTTTTGGGCTTATATAGCATGTTCCCTTCATAATCCTCTAATTCATAGGCTCCTTTGCCTAAAACATGTCGCACTATATAAGGACCGTACCACATGGAATTGAACTTTCTTGCCCCCAACGGTTCTTTGGCTTGGTCATACAAGAGGACCAAGTCACCCTCATCATATTGTGGAGGACAAACAGAACTATCATATTGAACCTAACACATCATTTATTCACTTTGATAGTCATAGAGGAATGTCGATGTTGCTCATCTAGATGCTCTAGGTGCATGAGGTGTTCTTCAAGATCGGATGTGTGAGGTAGGAGCTCAATTTCCAGCTTGAGGGAAGGAATTTTGCATTCAATTGGGAGGATCGACTCCAAGCCATGTACTAACTGAAAAGGAGAAAAACCAGTGGAAGTCTTAACCGAGGTTCGATATGCCCAAATCACAAGGTAAAGCATTAGATTCCAGTCAGACTTACTCCGGCTGATAGTTTTTTGCAAAATTCTCTTGATAGATTTGTTCACTGCCTCTACTTGTTCATTTTCTTGGGGATAATAAGGGGAAGAATGATCATGCTTAAACCCTAGTTTTGATGCTAACTCCTTCATCATTTCATTCTAAAATTTACTTCCATGATCAGTGACAATCTCCTTTGGGATTCTGAACCGGGTTATAATTTGGTTGAATATGAAAAATGTTGTTGTCTTATCATCGGATTTAATGGTAGGCATGTCCTCTACCCACTTAGTAAATTAATCCATGGCCACGATAATATGTTGATGCCCCCCAGCTAAAGTTGGGTTATAGTCCATAAAATCTACCCCCCACTTGGTGAATGGACCGAAGGTGATGACTTGGTGAAGAGGGGTTGGATGCGAGCGCATTTTCTGAGTGAACACTTGGAAAGGGTGACACTTCTTGACCACTACAACACAATCTTTAAAAATTGATGGCCAAAAATAACTAGCTCGCAAAATGTTTTGGGATGTCGCGAGCCCGGATAAATGACCACCACAAACCCCACTGTGACAATCATTGAGAATCGACTAAGTTTCCTCGTGAGTCAAGCAATGACACAAAATATTATCTACTCCTCGATCATACAAAGTGTCACCGATGATAAGGTAGTTTTTATCTTGATGTCGTATACGTCGTCGATCATCTCTCGACAAATGCTGAGGTTACTTCAAGGTTTGAAGATAAATCAAAATCTCTCCATACCAAGGGTATGAATATGAGATAAAGAAAATATGTTCATCTGCAAACAAATCTACATGAATAACATCCTCATCTAGTCGAGGGAATTCTGATATCAACTCAGAAAAAACTAGCGATTTCTTGGACTTCACTGAAGCAAAATCGAGATCAAATTCTTGCAAAATAACATTCCACTTATTGTACTTTCCCCCTATGATACGCCTATTAAGGACATATTGAAATGGATTGATATCTGCAACTACAGTATTTTTGCAAAGAATTATATAATTCCATAATCTTTAAACTGCATGTACGACGGTTAAGGATAGCTTCTCGACGTGGGAGTATTTAAGTTCAGCATCAACTAAGTTTCGACTAAGATAGTAGACAATGTGCTCATGGAGCTCATCATCCTCCTTAAACAGAACCATACCAACCGTCCCTTTGGACACAGCGATATAAAGCAAATAATCCCTACTGTAATCTGGAGGCTTTAGCAGAGGCGTCGATACCAAGGCTATCTTAAGAGCATCGAAGGATTCCTTGGCTCACTCATCCCATATAAATGAATTATCCTTCTTCAAAATATGCATGAAACCCTTAGTTAAATTGGCTTAGTTCATTATAAATTGACGCAAGAATTTGTCCTTCCCCTGTAAACCCTGAATTTGTCCAATGTTGCGCGGGGGAGGCAATCGAAGTATTACCTCAACCTTCATAGGATCCACCATGATCCCATTATCCGAGACTAAGAATCCTAAGAGACTACCAGACCTAACGCAAAAGATGCACTTGTGAGGGTTCAAATGGATGTGATAATAGCGACATCTCTCAAATACTAGTTGGAGGTGAGTGGAATGATCTACTCTCTTGTGAGAGTGAGCAGCGAGATCGTCAAGGTAAGCTTCGACAATATGTTTGAGATCATGAAAAGCAAAGGTCATGGAACGTTGGAAGGTTGCTCCATCATTTTTAAGGCTGAAAGGCATTTTCTGGTATGCAAAAGTACCCCAAGTACAAATAAACATCATCTTGTGTTGATCCTCGGGTTTGATTTGAATTTGATTATATCTTGAAAATACATCCATAAAAGAAAAAACTTTGCTTCCCACGCACTCATTGAGAATATAGTCAATGAAAGGTGTTGGGAAGTTGTCTTTAGGACAAGCCTTGTTCAGGTCTTGAAAATCCATACATACATGGATGGTTCCTTGTTTCTTATTCCAGGGAATGGGGTTGGACACCCATATGATCAAAGGAACCAGGTAGATTAAACCAACATTAAGTAGCTTCTCTACCTCTGCCTTAATAGTAGGGGCCTTCCTAGGATTAACAGCTCTAAGACATTATCGAACAGGTCTAGCATACGAATAAGTCTTTATCTCATGTTCGACAATGCTAGGGTCGATTCTTGGCATCTCTTTGTACGACCAAGCGAATATATCATGAAATTCTTTGAAGAGGTCGATGTAGATCTAAATTTATTCAAGCGAACAATCTGCACCAATATATACATTTTCAATTTTGCCAATAATTCCAGAGATGTCGATCGTGATGGTAGGAGAAATACTGTCCATGTTTCCTTCGGCATACACACCATGTGTATCTAATGGAACCACAGCGTGACCAACCATCTCACTCAAGGGTGACCAACCATCTCACTCAAGGTAGATCTAAATTTGTCTCGTTCGATCTTAACAAGTTTTCAGAGGAAGTAAGAGAAATGATGCATATCGTCCCATGGCCTATAGGGACCATTCATGGCCTCTAAGATGGCTTCATCTGAAGTTAAAGTATCATCGAGGCAATCATGTGAACAAGATGATTGGGTGGCCCATACGGGCTCGAGAACATGATCCTCCTTGTCTTCCTGTGAGGAAATAGGATCTGGGTCAGCAGCAGTGTTAAGAACAACCCGATACGCAACCTCTACCACTGACAGTGGCATTGCCATACCAGTGTATGATTGACCTTCACCAGATAGAGTTGGGGAAGGTAGGGTCCAAGGGTCATTGAAATATGAAGTACGGAAAGGGGGAAGGTAGGGTCCAAGGGTCATTGAAATATGAAGTACGGAAAGGAAAAAACTTCATTGACGATGAAGACTCACTGGAAATGGTATAAATGTGATGAATTGGTGCCATGAAATCAAAAGTACCCATGAGAGAGGAATACATTCTGACACTGATATCCTCAGTTGTTGGCTGAGAATTGTCGATCACTGGGATTGAAGGTCCAACTAATGCATTAGGACTATCATGCACAAAGTATATTTGATCAATCGTCACTATTTTCCCCTCGTGAGGAAAACATAAAGTGCAGAAAATAGACGACATGATTGCAGTCATGGCATAAATCCAATTATGCCCTAGTAGTAAATTATAGTCAAGGGGTGCATCAACCACCTCGACATCAACCTCCACTGTCTTTCCACCTAACTGGACCAGTAAAGTGGAAAGAATTATGTGGCGCCAAAATGAAAGACCATTAAATGCGGTCAACATAGTCATAGATTGAGAAAGAGTCAGAGATCCAATGGCTTTCCAACAGGTTAGGGACATCACGCATGTTGCAGCGCCTTCATCAATAATAGTACATTTTATGGTATATTTCATGTAATCCACATAGATTTGAAATGCCACATGGTAAGGCAAGCGAGGCTTAACATCTGTGACATCAAACTTAATAACCTTTGAGCCACATGGGTCTAGAGCTTCTAAAGCATATAACAAGGCATTCCTCTGTGAAGGACACATCTAGAGCACCTCCAAATTCGACATCGCACAAGGGGTTTGACCCAGATCTTCAACAATCGAATAGTTTTGGGCAAGTCTGGCATTACTATTGTGGGCATAGTGTTTTAGTACTCCTTTCAGAATACGAGGAGGAGGCTCTGGCTTTTCGATCTGCAAAGGTGTTTCCGAAGGAGGGGGAGACTTTGGGCATGTAACAGTCTGTGAAGAATCGTAATCATGAGATCAAGTGCCTACATTAATCTGTGACTTGACCATATTAACACATAGATGGACACCTTCATGTGTCAATGGGTTTTGATTCCCACTCGACGCATTTCTGGTATTGGAGGACCCCAAAGCCATGTGTTGATTACGCGGAAACATATTGGTTAGTACAGCAGGTGGTTGAGAAAATACCCTCGAGGCTTCCTCAAGTTTGGAGCATAGGTGGGTAAGGTGATCATCTTTACAAAGTTTAAAAGGAAACTTCACCTTCCACTTTTCTTTCTTGCCCTCACCAGCATTAGTATTCGATCTATCATTGTTAGTGTTGCCCTTAGTTTTGTTATCATTTCTCCCACCCTTACGATTATTACCACGTCCTTTCTTTCTATTCCCTCTTGGTTGTTGGTTACCATTTGGGTTGGTTGATGACTATAAATAATGCACATCTGTCGAATGAGTGGGAGTGGAGGATGAAGACGAAGCTTGTCCTACTACAAACTAGCTTAGTGACAACTCCTTCAATTGGTTTGTCACCAAGTCTGTAGACTTAGCATTTACAGAGCCTATAATGCCATCAACATGAGGCCCAGGTTTTTGTCTAGGGTCATAATTTGACCTTGGTGCATCAGGAATAAATGCATACAACATCCCAAACTGAGCATATATGAGGTCTAGTTGTTGGGATTTGAAAATAGATTCTTCCTCATATGTTACCCTGTATGTAGAAACATCCTTCAAAATATAAGGCAATGGGGATTTAAGGAACCTTTCCAATAGAAACTTTGAAGGAATGTAGGCTTTAATCAAACTCTTCCATCTATGCCACTCTTGGATATGGTCTAAGATATGTGTGGTTGTTGGAATAGGGGCAGACCCAAGGTTCAACGCTAATAGTGCACCAACAAGCCCTAACTACTGGCCCTTTCGGCAACACCTACGAAGCATATGCAGTCTCACCCAAAGTAGAAATAGGGGGTTGCATAACATAGGTGTCTACAACCAAAGGAAATGAAAAGTGGATCCAAGGCAACAACACACAGCAATATAGTTATCCTTTATCTCCCTTAATCCTATTGCATGGACTATATCTCAAATCTAACACAATGATGTAATAACAGAATAACAGAAGGCAAAAGAACACATCAACAACCACAGAGACACAAAATATACGTGGTTCACCCTCTCCCTAGGGTTGCGTCCATAGAACTATGTTTCTTGATATTATATGAAAACATACAGTTATATCTGCGTACTTGTCTTGCATATTTCTCTCTCTTTCTCTTCTTCTCTCCCCTCCCTACACACCTAGCTACAGGGTTGATCTTATCACCCAGCTGAATATCTTTACAATATAGAGTGCTCTCACACACAGCACTTCTCTCTCTCTCAATACACAATAGTATCAACAACAATGGTCATCCCTAATACGACAACAATGAAAATAACAACAACCCCTCCCAGGTCCTCTAGACCTTTATTTGTACATTATAATGACCAACGTCTAGGTGTCAAAACCCTATATCCAAAACCCTAGGTCATCTTGACCCGTACTTCCCAGGCTTTGCTAGCCTGTCTTTCCTTATTTTTCACGAGATTCTCCAAATCACTCACTGACATCTTATTTTTCTTGATAAGTTGTCCACAATCCATCTTCCTTGATGATATGTCATCCTTGATCTCCTTGTCCAACGGCTCGTTTTCCCTTACTTCACTCCTTCTTTTCTACTTCTTTGACCACTTCGACCCAATCTCAGTCAATGTGTCTTCCACACAGTTCGTACTTCTTCTTTCTTCCTTAATCTTCGCTTCTTCCATAACCAAGAGCCAATAGGCCTCCAACACTCAACTATGACTCGTCTCAAGGCACTGGAGGTCTGAACCTTCTATTTCTCTTTGTCTTCAGACTTCACGGAACATCCTATTCTCTATGTTTTGTTCCTCCCTTCCTTGTGTGGACTATCTTTTCTGTGTCTGGTACTCAATTTCAACTGCACCTGGTACCTAGACCCTTCTTCTTATTCTTTTACAATTTCAATCGGCTCCCATTTACCAAACCTTCCTTCCATTCTCCCTTCAAAGTCTTCAACTACGCAACTCCTCCTTCTGTAACATAGTCAACCTCATATGGCCCAAGCCAATGTGTCATGAACTTCCCTGGATGCTTCATGAACTTGTTGTCATATACCAATACCATATCTCCTTGCTTAAAGGATTTCTTCTTGATTTGTCTATCATGGTAGGCCTTTTCTCGTTCCTTCTGTACCTGCTGGTGAAATCCTGCAATGAGTCTATCTTCTTCCAGTTCTACCAACTACGCAAGTCTGTCTTGCACAGTGCCTGTGTCATCCATATTTGTAAATGTTGTAATTCTTAAGCTAGGAACTAATTATTCCATAGGTACGACTGCTTCTAGACCATAAACCAACTTAAAGGGAGTCTGCATTATCAGCGTCTTGCAAGTGGTTCTATAGGCCCATAATACTATTGGTACTCTCAAATCCCAATCATC
>CBVK0100527747.1:0-11795 GCA_900067695.1 Picea abies | reverse complement strand
AGTAATGAATATGTGTACATCATCAATTATTAAAATGTTGAATGATGTAATATGTAAAAATAAATTGTACATTGAACAATCATAAAAATATACATCACAATTTGTATATGGTATATGGTATATGGAGAAGGGAAAAAGAATAAGAGGCCATGACCCCACAAGAAAGGAAGTAAAGGGTATTTAGGGACCCCAAGAAGGGATAAATTTCGTCAACCACCAATCACAATCTTTGCATTTGTAATAATTCCCAAGTAGTGGTGATCACAAACCTTGTATTTGTAGACTCTTTAGTTACTAAAATAATGGTAAATTAGCCCTGGATGACCGTTGGGTGATCTTGTCGCCCACGCATATAAATAAAGTTTTTCTTTACTAAAATAACTGCTACATTTCTACAAGTTTATCCATGTGCACTTGCTCATTCCCTTTTGTCTCAAACCACATCATGTCTCTATAATTGTCGTGGGTTTATTTGAGGCCTACTCCTACATCATGGATCTACTTATTATGTCTTGAACACCCACCCTATGATACCCAGGTTTGATCCTTGGATTAGTATTGTCGTGGGTTTATTTGAGGCCTACTCCTACATCATGGATCTACTTATTATGTCTTGAACACCCACCCTATGATACCCAGGTTTGATTCTTGGATTAGTAATGAATATGTGTACATGATCAATGGTTAAAATGTTGAATTATGTAATATGTAAAAATAAATAGTACATTGAACAATAATAAAAATATACATCACAATTTGTATATGGTATATGTTATATGGAGAAGGGAAAAAGAATAAGAGGCTATGACCCCACAAGAATGGAAGTAAAGGGTATTTAGGGACCCCAAGAAGGGCCAAATTTCATCAACCCCCAATCACAATCTTTGCATTTGTAATAATCCCCAAGTAGTGGTGATCACAAACCTTGTATTTGTAGACTCTTTAGTTACTAAAATAACGGTAAATTAGCCCTAGATGTCCATTGTGCAATCTTGTCGGCCCAAGCATATAAATAAAGTGTTTATTTACTAAAATAATTGGTACATTTCTACAGGTTTATCCATGTGCACTTGTTCAGTCCCTTTTTTCTCAAACCACATCATGACTCTATAATTGTCGTGGGTTTATTTGAGGCCTACTCCTACATCATGGATCTACATATTCTGTCTTGAAAACCCACCCTATGATACCTAGGTTTGATCCTTGGATTAGTAATGAATATGTGTACATGATCAATGGTTAAAATGTTGAATGATGTAATATGTACAAATAAATTGTACATTGAACAATAATAAAAATATACATCACAATTTGTATATGGTATATGGTATATGGAGAAGGGAAAAAGAATAAGAGGTTATGATCCCACAAGAAATGAATTAAAGGGGATTTAGGGACCCCAAGAAGGGCCAAATTTCATTAACCTTTTCTTTCTAGGAATATACTTGGTCTACTTTATGTGAAGATACATGGTTTATCACTAGCATGCAAATATGTTCCACAATTTTTGGAAAGGGATTTTTTTGGGACATTCATTCTTTGTGGAGGCCCTTCTCTCAAAGCGTAAAAATTGTATGAAAGAAAGGGAATCCACATCCATTCTTCACCGAGAGTCTTGTCTTTGAGATTAAGATACCATAGGTTGGTTATAATATAATTCTAGGAATGGCTACCATAGTACAGTTATAATAGAATTATGGTAATCTTTGACATGTGAGTGTGAGCAATGAAAATCCCTTATGGGCCTAGACGACCTCCTGGTCCTAAACAAGAGCCTAAGTGGCTCGCGGGTCCTAGAGAACCCTTAAACTCTTACCCAAGGACATTTCTTTCCCTATATTGTGCTAAAGATTGTATTCACGAGGGTCCTCTTGCTCTAGCGGAGTCATGCACATGACCTCATGCTTAAATTGGAAGCATTTATTTCGACGTGTGAAGGATTAACCAACATAACACTCTGTGCCCAAAACTTCCAAACTGGCGAAGTGTCATAATCCACAGATCTGACAGTTGGCATTTTCTCTTGGATCAACGGTTCATGTTCACTCTGGACTACGGGGATTTGGGACTTTTCCCCTCTCTAACCTCAATGAACAAACTTCTCCCGAATAGCCGAACCACCGAACTCCCGAAGAGTTCTGGTATCAATGGTCTACACTCCTTGGCATGATCTACAGTTGAGAAAGACTACGGGGCTCTAGGATTCGGGAGTTTGTGTACGCTACACACTTATCACCCAAAACCACCCGGATAGTCGAATGACAAAAAACTCGAGATATATGGCTCATGTTTACCCATCAATTGATGGTCGATATTAGATCCATCTATTTATATATTAATAGAATACATAATCACTCGTAGTATTTTTTTATTTACATATTAATAGAATACAACATGGGTTCAATTCTACAAGTTTATCCATGCACAATTGCTCATTCTCTGTTGTATCAAACCACTTATTTATATGGATTTTCCTTTTATTAAGGTGTTGTCCTTGCATGGCCAACATGCCCATCATGGATGGGTTTTCTTTAGGGTTATCGCTCCACTCCAATTACTTTTGGGTTTATTTTAGGGCTACAACTCCACTTCAATGAATTTTTTTTAAGGTTTTCATTCATTTGGATTTTGTTCCCACTAGAACCATTCCCTTGTAATTCCCTTGGGTTTATTTGAAGCCTACTCTTTCTCTTGAGATATTTTTTACTCTCAGGTTTTGGTTCCTTTAGCGGCCATTCCCACCTATAACTATTTGTTCATTCAGTCATTGGTATCTTCAAACCTTTCTCTTCCACTCCTAATCATTTTTTCTTTCAAGATTTAATTTATTTTAGTTAGAACACCAACCTAGACTCCATATTGTTTTTGTTCTAAGTCCCTTTCTAGCTCTTCACCTCCACTTGAGAGAGTTTCATTCTCTTAGCAACAATTTCCTCTTTATCAAATGGGTTCTTATCTGAAGTCTACCCCTCCACTCCAAGTGCATTTCCTCATGGATTTAGTTATTTTTTCTTGAACACCCATGCTTTGATACCCCAGTTTGATCCGTGGATTAGTAATGAATATGTGTACATTGAACGATAACAAAAATATACATCAGAACTTGTAGATGGACAAGGGAAAAAGAATAAGAGGTTATGACCCCACAAGAATGGAAATAAAGGGTATTTGGGGACCCCAAGAAGGGCCAAATTTCATTAACCTTTGCTTTCTAGGAACATACTTGGTCTAATTTATGTGAAGATACATGGTTTATCACTAGCATGCGAATATGTTCCACGATTTTTACATGCAAAGGGATTTTTTTGGGACATTCATTCTTTTTGGAAGCCCTTCTCTCAAAGTGTAAGAATTGTATGAAAGAAAGGGAATCCACATTCATTCTTCACCAGGAGTCTTGTCTTTGAGCTTAAGCTACCATACTCTTGTTATAATACAATTCTAGAAATGGTTACCATAGTATAGCTATAATAGAATTATGGTAATCATTGACAGGTGAGTGTGAGAAATGAAAACCCGTTATGGGCCTGCACGACATCTTGGTCCTAAACAGGAGCCAAAGTGGATCACAGGACCTCACAGAACCCTTAAACTCTTACCCCAGGCCTTATCGTTCTCTATACTGCTCTAAATTTTGTATTTGTGAGGGTCCTCTTGCTCCCTTGGAGTCATGCACATGACCTCGGGCTTAAATTGGAAGCATTTATTCCATCTCTGCAAAGGATTTACCAACATAACACTCCATGACCAAAACTTCCAAACTGGCGAAGTGTCGTAATCCACAGATCTGGTGGTTATCTTTTTCTCTCTGATCAATGGTTCGTGTTCACTTTGGACTCCAAGGATTTGGGACTTTTCTCCACTCCAACCTCAATGAACAAACTTCTCCCGAATAGCTGAACCACCGAGATCCTGAAGATTGTAGGGAGCAATGGTCTACACTCCTTGGCATGATCTATGTCTAAGAAAGACTCCAGGGCTCCAGTCTTCGAGATATTTTGTACGCCACACACTTATCACCCAAAACCACTCAGATAGTCGAATGTCGAAAAATCCGAGATCTACGGCTCATGTTTACCTGTCCATTGATGGTCGAGATTAACTCCATCTATTTATATATTAATAGAGTACATAATCACCCTTAGCATCTTTTATTTACATATTAATAGAATACAACATGGGTTCAATTCTACAAGTTTATACATACACACTTTCTCATTCTCTTTTATCTCAAACTACTTATTCATATGTATTTTCCTTTGATGAAGTTGTTCTCCTTGCATGGCCAACATGCCCATCGAGAATGGGCTTTCTTTATGGTTGTCTCTCCACTCCAATTATTTTTGGGTTTTTCCGAGGGTTGCAGCTCCACTCCAATTACTTTTGGGTTTTTTTGAGGGTTGCGGCTCCACTCGAATGACATTTTTTTAAGGTTTTCGTTCATTTGGCTTCCGTTCCCACTAGAACCATTCCCTTGTAATTTCCTTGGGTTTGTTTGAAGCCTACTCTTTCGCTTGAGAATTTTTTTACTCTCAGGGTTTGGTTCCTTTATCTCCCATTCCCACCTATAACTATTTTTTCATTCAGTCATTGGTATCTTCAAGCCTTGCTCTTCCACCCCTAAGCATTTTGGCTTTCAATATTTAATTTATTTTGGTTAGAACACCAACCTAGCATCCACATTGTTTTTGTTCTAAGTCCCTTTCTAGGTCTTCACCTCCACTTGAGAGAGATCCATTCTCTTAGCAACAATTTCCTCTTTAGAAATTGGGTTCTTATCTAAAGTCCACCCCTCCACTCCGAGTACATTTCCTCATGGATTTAGTTATTTTTTCTTGAACACCCACCGTCTGATACCCCAGTTTGATCCTTGGATTAGTAATGAATATGTGTACATTGAATGATAATAAAAATATACATCAGAACTTGTAGATGGAGAAGGGAAAAAGAATAAGAGGTTATGACCCCACAAGAAAGGAAATAAAAGGGATTTAGGGACCCCAAGAAGGGACAAATTTCATTAACCTTTGCTTTATAGGAAGATACTTGGTCTACTTTATGTGAACATACATGGTTTATCACTAGCATGCAAATATGGTCCACGCTTTTTGCATGCAAAGGGATCTTTTTGGGACATTCATTCTTTGTGGAGGCCCTTCTCACAAAGCGTAGGAATTGTATAAAATAAATGGAATCCACATTCATTATTCACCAAGAGTCTTGTCGTTAATATTAAGCTACCATAGTATTGTTATAATAGAATTATAGCAATGGCTACCATAGTCTAGCTATACTAGAATTATGGTAATCGTTGACATGTGAGTGTGAGAAATGCAAACACCTTATGGGCCTGCACGACCTTCCGGTCCTAAAAATGAGCTAAAGTGGCTAGCGGGTCCTCGCAAAATGCTTAAACTCTTACCCAAGGCCTTTTCTTTCCTAATACTGCGCTAAATCTTGTATTCGCGAGGGTCTTCTTGCTTCAGTGGAGTCAGGCACATGAACTCATGCTTAAATTGGAAGCATTTTTTGTGGCAGTATGGAGGATTTACCAACATAATACTCCGTGCCAAAAAAATCCAAATTGGTGAAGTGTTGTAATCCACCGATCTGATGGTTGGCATTTTCTCTCGGATCAATGGTCCATGTTCACCTTGGACTCTGTGGATTTGGGAATTTTCTCCACTCCAACCTCAGCAAACAAACTTCTCCCAAATAGCCAAACCACCGAACTCCCGAAGAGTTCAGGGATCAATGGTCTACACTTATTGGCACGATCTATGGCTAAGAAAGACTCTGCGGCTCTAGGCTTCGAGAGTTTTTGTATGCCACATAGTTATCATCCAAAAACACCACGATAGCCGAATGCTGAAAAACTTGATATCTACGGCTCATGTTTACCCATCAATTGACGGTCGAGATTAAATCCATTTATTTATATAATAATAGAATACATAATCACTCTTAGTATTTTTCATTTACATATTAATAGAATACAACATGGGTTCAATTCTACAAGTTTATCCATAGCCTCTTATTATTTTTTATTTACATATTAATAGAATACAACATGGGTTTAATAGAATACAAAATGGGTTCAATTTTATTTTTTTTACACCTGCAGAGTTATACTCCGGTCTAAATAACACTGCAATGATGAAATGCCCAAATGCTTAACCAAGAAGAAAAGTGTAGTTACTTGGCAACCCGACCATAGTAGCGTGACAATAGATCTTGTTTGTTTTAATTTGTTTATGTTTTTGTCCCCAAGGGTTAGTTATTCAAGGTTTCTACAGAAAAGGGTTTGCCCTGTGCTATAGCTCTCTGAGATATGTACGTGGTCCAACAGTAGTACTCGGCCCAATATCTCACGACACTAACTAAGGAGGATAGACCGTACCCTTTGTCGTACTACCCGACTACCAAGGTACTAGAGAGTATCTTCCCGACCGCTATTCTCGGTGGAACTATAGCAGTCAGGTGGATGATTGGTTTATCTAAAGAGGTCTTTAGGAAATCTAGGCCAATCCGTACACAGGTGTTGTCTGATGCGCTACCACTCGAAGGGGTACCAACAAGGGTTACAAGGGTGGCCAACAGATGTGCGCTTAAGAACCACTTGTATTTCCTGCGTGTATGAATTCCTCAACCGCAAGTTCATGCGCGTAACAAAATATCTCTGTGGCTTAAAGACGTCGAAATACGTCTCTACCCTGAAAACAAAATTTACCCACAATTTATGCCAAGGAAAGTTATCTGATACCACTTGTAATATACCAGATGTAAAAAGTACGTAGAACATAAATAAAATGCTAGAAATGGCAGAATAACAACAATATAACCATAACAGTCACCACAATAGCATTGAAATGATATAAGAATAAAAACAGAAATAACACTTTGATTCTAAAAGGAATGTTCACGGGCCTCTTCGAGGGGGCAACCTCCAGTTGAGCAGAGCTCTATTACAATAATATACAAGCTAGGGTTTTCATACCCTCGACTCCTACTTATACTAAATATGTATATGAAAATAAACATCTAGAGGAAGATCCTTCTAAAAGAGGAATCTTCTATTAGGTCTTCTTACATTTGACTTATTCTCTTTTATTGCAAGGCCTTATTAATATTGACCTTTATTACATCCGAATATATTGTTCTACCTATGTGCAGGTTAGGACCCTAACACAATATGTACAATAGATAATCTTCTCGCATGCTTGCATCAAGATCTAACTCTATAGATAGAATATTGATCCCCCCACTTGATCTTGAGATAGTTTCCCTGACACATATCACTACTACTAATACTTCTCTTTTGTGGGAAGCATCGTTGACCCATGTTACCCTGAATGAATAGCTAGAGAATACAACTTCTCTTCCCACATCTCTAGGTTCACACTTGCATACACCAAGTGCATAACATGGTCATCCTTTAGGAACTCCATCTAGTCTAGTGGTTAACAATGTTTCTACCTTAGGTCATGTGACAAGTAGCTTCATTTTTCCTCCACCCAAACAAGGTGTTAACCCAATGACAGTTCCACAATCTATTCCACCTACACCTGGGGGGAACGTTACAACTGGAGGGCCACTTTCATGTGCAGACTAGTACCCTGTAGGAGGGAAGCCTTAAGATATGGGTCAGTTTCCTACTGGGGGAAACCTTCAGTTGCAGGTCAAGTGCTAGTTGGAGGGGAACCTTCAGTTGTGAGACAATATTCAATCTAAGGACAACAAAAATCTAGGGGACAACCTTAGTCACAAGATTTATTCAACAAATTACCCATAGTCCAAGTCCTCAAAGCTATGTAGAAATGAACAATGAAAAAACACAAAACCAATTGGCATCACACTTTCTTCTCTACATTATGGGCATACCGAAAGGAAGTCAAAAGTGCCACTGCTTTCACCCCATTCCACCTCATTCATGGGGTGTACTACCCATCAAGTGATAAATACCAACACTTTTCACAATGATTGAGCTACTCATAGACACCACTCCCATCAAGAAACACCTCATTTCCCTACAAACTCATGACAAAGATTGATAGTCCTCAATGAAAAACAATGAGGCTTCCATAAAAACTCAAAAACTACTTTCAATCACATATTCAACCTTCATTCCTTTAACAAGATAGACTTAGTCCTAGCCTACAATATCGCCCACAATACTCTAGGACATGGAAAGACCGAGTCTCTTTTGCATGGCCCTTTCATGTTAAACACTACCTTACGAAGGTAGAATACATCCTTTCTGACCCTGAAGAAACCCTCCACAAGTACCCCTTCATTGGGATATACTTGAAGAGGTTTTACTTGTAAAGTAGACACCGTACTATGACCCATATCTATGTTTATATCTTTTTAATTTTTTGTACAGATCTATATAGTTTTTAAACATTTTTTCACAATACATCACTATCTTTCAAATTTCTGATTATTGATACTTGATTGTTTTATGAGATGAATCATAACATTCTTAAACCATAACATTGATCACAAATGTTATAAAACAAAAAAAATAAAAAACTCATGAGAAATACATCCAATCACATAAAAACACCATAGATGGTACACAATGGGATGGCCCTCACTATGGTCCACTACCAAGTGCCTACAACGATAGAAACAACCAAACATAAATGGTACAGCTTCAAAATATAGGGTTAGTTGGTCTACACCTCTTTCTATAACCATTTCCTCCACCGACCTTTGCATGTCTTTAAATCCACGAAAAACTGTGCCATTCCAAAATAATCTGTGTCATGGAAAGAATAATTGGCTTCATAATAACAAACAAGAACATTCCCTATTTCCTCAAACACATATTCTAATGATAACGATAGTGGGAGTCCTAAAATTCAAACCCATATAGGAAGGTATCCACATCAGCAAAGCAGGTATCAAAATCAAAATGCCAACTTTTCACAATTTTTTTAGAGCCCCACTTCCAATGATTGTGTAATATTTTATCAACCTTTTCCATCACTATAAATAACCATACCAACAATCTCTTTGTCAAAGTCATGATAGGAGGAGAGTCTCCAACCATGGCCTCAAAATTAGCTTTTGTGTCGTTTTACTGGAAACTGATCTATGACTTCCAAATCTTTCAATACCATATCATTTAGCCTAGTTTTCATCCCTAAATTTAAGCTTACCAGTTCCTATATATTCATTGAGTTAAATCTTCGTCATTCATAGTCCTAGATAATACCTTCATACACCCGAGGTGCCACTCCTTTGAAATTAAGGTCCTTAGGAGAGTCATTAACTCATCCCATCATACTCTCCTCCGATTGAGCCTCCACCCTAGAAACATGGTTGGACAATGCCTGAGCCAACTTGTCAGTTGTTTCCTCTTCTAATAGGTGCAACTCTATAAACCCAAAGGTTTGGTAGGTGCAGTGATATGAATATTTGAATAGATTTGTAGGTCATCAGAGTAATGTAGCTGCCATACTCATCATGTTTTCCATGTGATCCCTTCCATTCTTCACATTGCTCATCACTTTATGTTAACCCTAATGCTGGCCTCCACACAACAAAACCCTATATCAAACTAAGCATATAACAAAGCATACATATTACAAATTATTGATAAAATTGGAGTGATTTAATTGTTTATTGAAACCAAATAGAAATGAATAATTAAAAAAATTGAAATGAAAAATTAAAAAATTAAAACCTTGTGCAGTTTCATAATGCGCACTATTGATGCATCAATAACAAAACGTCTGTCATTATAAATATCCCCAGTCGCAGTCTCATCTGTCTTCTTATCCATCATCAGTGGCATTGGAATATTTACCTTCCCTGTTCTATCTGTGAAATTAAAATTGATTTCAAAATCATCCGCTCTAGTTACCGTGGTTGAGTCCGGATTTTTAACAATAATTTTGTACTTGCCACATGCAACTACTCAACTTTTCAGAGGCATTGAAAAACATTAATATTGTTGTTGTTCTTTGAAAAATATTCAAAGAAGGCATTCATCCAATGAAGCATTGCTTTGTGAATGTTCAAGCGTTTGACAAGCTCTCTCAACATCGACTGATCATCAATCTGTTCCTTAATGTCGGTAAAACCATTGAATCGATGTACTCTTTAATGGAATCTATCATATAGTTTCTCTGCATAGCATGGATACTTCTGACTGCACATATTGTACACGATAGTATACAAAATCGAGTACTCCCCCGCAGTCATCTGACACTGTAGAATAGATCTCCCTCTTTCAACCGACTTCATAACTGTAGAATAGCTTTATAAATAATAGCCCATCCTTCTTCCAGCTCAATGGTACGGGGGCCATTGTTTACAATAGCCCATGCTTCCTCCAGGTTTAAGATATTACCACAGTTCGTCGTCATTTTTCAGCTAAACCCAACTGTTTCCTTTAACAAAGCACGCGTTGTAAGAAATAGTTGATCACAATCTTTGTATTTGTAATAATCCCCAAGTAGTGGTGATCACAAACCTTGTATTTCTAGACGTCGATTTACTCAAATAACCGTAAATTAGCACTAGACAACCGTTGGGTGATCTTGTTGGCTCACGCATATAAATAAAGTGTTTATTTACTAAAATAACTGGTATAATTCTACAAGTTTATCCATGTGAACTTCCTCATTCCCTTTTGTCTCAAGACACATCATGTCTTTATAAGTGTAGTGGAAGTTTATCCATGTGCACTTCCTCATTGCTTTTTTGTCTCAAACCACATCATGTCTCTATAATTGTAGTGGGTTTATTTGAGGCCTACTCCTACATCAGGATCTACTTATTCTGTCTTGAACACCCACCCTATGATACCCAGGTTTGATCCTTGTTTTAGTAACATTTTTTGTACGGGAAATAAGAGTATTCAGGTCTGCAAGTTGCACGAGGAGCGCCCAAGCGCAGCGCATAGAAGAAGTCCTGTTCGGACTTAAAATCAAGTGAGCGGGAAAAATTATAGTGTCAGCGGTCCTGATCCATCCATATGAGTAGATCAACGGTTGGCGAGAATTCGCAGATAGAGAAGATGCGTCGAGGATAGCGCAATGGATAGCGCCCACATCATGTGCAGGTATGGATGGCAGTCATTCATCCAAAGGACACGTGGCGCGAGATCTGGTCACATGGATGGCAGTCATTCATCCAAAGGACACGTGGCGCGAGATCTGGTCACGTTGGCTTTTCGGCAGTCGCGAGTTCAAAGGGTGAAGGTTTACTGTCATTATACATCTCGAAGCCCCGAACCCCGAAGTGCCGATAGCACCTGAAATCGGGCTCACAGCATCATCAGGTGAGTTCAGAGCCGTCAAATCTAGGGGGATGCGCGGTGCCAACTCAAGCCATCTTGGTGTTTCACTCATCGCAGTTTCGAGGGACGGGGATCAACCCCTTCCTATTCATGAACGTCGAAAGCTCCTTTGCGAGTAAGCACAGGGTCACAACCCGTGGCCACCGGAGAAAGAAAAGAACTGTGCAAAAGAAGCCAAAGGCTTCGGGGCTAGCCGTCGAAAGGATCATCGTGATCTCCATGCACCATCTGATGTGAATTTCATCCTGGTCCTCGTTGAAGAATTAAATGAAGGTGAAAAAAGGTAGTTGAAACCTCAGCTCACTTATTGAATGTGAGGTATGGAGGTTCCGACAGACAGTCTACCCGAGACGGTCCTGTACACTGATTTTCTCCAAAAGGTCATGGTCGGTAATCATCTGACCAGAGAAAGTCTAGACACGCCATGTTGGCCTTTAATGTTGCTGCTATCTCCCCTGCAGGAGCCATGCGCAGTTAAGGTGGC
>CBVK0100527746.1:0-11795 GCA_900067695.1 Picea abies | reverse complement strand
ACATAAATAAAATAGCATTACTAATCTAATATGCCCCAATTAAGGGTTAATGAGCCAACATTAGGGCTTAACATCGTAGGATGGAATCTTGTAACGTGTGAGGCCTCTAGGACTTTACCCATCCTCTCAAGGGTTTTGTGATCCCCTCTGTGAAAATAATGACTAACCTGGGCTCTAAAATATATGTCACTACCATGGCTACCCTCTGGAACTCTGTGATGAATGCTTGTTCCATGTCAGTCTGCCTCAACTGAGCTAAGTCCCTAAAGTGGATCTATGGATCCCTCCTGTCAAACCTGTCCATGAACCTCTCGATAAAATCCTTGTAAGAAGTGATGTGATTGTGACCCAACGTCACTCGTCCATGATTCCACCACTCATGTTCCTAGCCCTCCAAATGTAGGGTAGTGAAACCGATGGCCTTAGTCTCTGTCATCTGGTTGAACTTATAGTACATGTCTAGTTTTTGTACCCAATCTCTATAAGTGCATTTGGATTATCTGTTGAAATAAGATATAGTGAGTTTACCAACAAGCATGACCCCCTTCTAAGAATTATATGGGTATGATGCTCCCACTTTGATTGACTTTTTTTTTGTAGATAAATGGGATCCCAAACCCAAATACTAGGTCGTATAGAATTATGATATTCTCAAGGTACTGAAAGAGAATCCACAAACAACACATAATCAACTAAAGGTGATTGCAGAAAAACAAGCGAGAGAGTGTAGCTTCGAGGTTGGGGATTTGGTATTCTCGAGGCTACAAGCTTATAGGTAGTCATCTTTGCAGAAGAGTGGGGTGGAAAATCTCAAGCCTAGGTTCTATAGGCCTTACATGATCACACACAGGGTAGGTGAAGTTTCCTACGAACTAGAGGTACCAGTGGGGAGATGAATTCATAATGTGTTCCACATTTCTTGTCTCAACAAAGAAATGGGAAAATTCATCAACACGCTAGAGGAGATTACACCTTTGGATGAGGAGGAGCAGTTGGAATTGTTCCCTAAGGATATTCTAGAGTTCTGAGAGTGGAGGTTGAGGAGCAGGGTCATCAGGGAGTGTTTGGTCAGATGGAGAGGACTCTAGTAGAGGACGCTACTTTGGAGGGCAAGTAGATTTTTGAAGCACCTTAGATTTGCATTTCTTGAGGACAAGAAATATTGGGAAGGGAGGAATGTGATGTCCCTTTCCAAGTCAGAGCTCCAAAGAGGAGGAATAATTAGTCTAAACACCCCCGTTAGAATATAGCCAGGGAGGAATAGGGAAAAATAGGGTCATTTAATGTCATTTCACTAGAGAACGTTATAGTTTGAAAGTGAAATTAAGTGAAAAGTGGGTAAGTGCACTCCCTTAAGTGATTTGTGCTAAAAATAGAAGGGTGCATAAGTCAACAGAGAATTAGGGTTTGGAGGAGCATATGAGGAGGTAAATCGACCCAATTCTTCATTATGCACAATTTATGATTTGAGAGTGAGCTCTGAGGAGACTTCACAGATTTAGTAGAATCAATGACTTTGTGGATTCCAAGAGGAATACACCCAGTGGTTGATTTAGTTGTTGAGAGACACACCCTAGTCATCAGGGAGATCACACAGATATTACATAGATCTTTAGCAACAGTTACACAAGTGGCAACAACCAGGGCACACTTATTTAGGCTGAGGGCACAACTTCTAAGGAGACTTAGTGATTCAACTTGTCCTAGACAGGGAGAATCCAATGATTCCCTTTTGACCCAATTGAGAGGAGGGAAGGGTGCATATATTTCCTAGTTCCTCACCAGATTTTGATGGAGAAATCATATTGGGTGCATCATTCAGCCAGTGAGGGTGTGACAGTTGGGGAGGATACATTTGGGGTTCTTGAGAGATGATCAAATCAGATCCATGGAAATACTTCCGACCCATTTCAGAGGAGCCTGAGGCACTAAATTTGAGACCCTTACAATGGTATTATGTTGATGGAATATCTAGGGTGCATTTGCCAACAACAGTTGGGGCGCATTCCCCCAAGGGGATCCATCAGGTGTCCATAAAGATCGTAATAGGGTCTATATTCAGTTGGTCAACCACCAAGAGTGTGCATGAGTTCAGGTCCCATTGTTTGAGATTGTTTGTAGGTAGATCTGAGGAGTTTATCCACCAGGGGGAACTTTCCAGTATTGCAACAGTTTCCATATCAGTTGTCGTAGCATGCAACAAATCCTACAACTCATCCAATGATCTGGAAACATTCTTCTATTACTGGGTATCATTATTTTACTTTACTTATTGCATTTCGGCTAAGATCCTTTTGTCTCTGATCTAGCCGAGAGATTTATTTTACTTAGTTGCATGCGACATTGCACCCAGTCATTTTCATAATACATTGTTGTAGTTGTTTTGTTTATTTATATTTTGCATACTTTCTTACATACTGTTAAACAACTGTAATCACATGCAAAATCACCATGCATGTTAAACCCAAGTTACTAAACACATCAATAAATCCAAAGTGTATCAGTTCTAGTAGTAGATACTAGATAGTTGAGTCATCTATTCTGATCTATAGAATTAGGGATATTACACACACACACCAACAGGGGGGACTGTAGTCCCCCCCCTCCCCCCCTCCCCTCCCACCCTCCCTTTCTACCATATTAGTGCACAATACATGGGATGATTTTTTCAAAGAATATAACATATACCGAAGATTCTTCGACTTGTTTTTTCTTTTCATACAAGGGGTTAACACATTACATAGTAAACAATATAGGGTAGCTGTAATACCCCTAGGCTGATCCCCAAAGTGTAAATATCCATGTAAATGTACTTTACTTATAAGCTGGTGAGATGATAGTATAGGAACTTAGTTTGGTTTTGTGCACAACATGTTAGTACGCGAGAATAGCACACCAAAGGAGTGTGCACAGTTGTAAAATGATACAACACACAATTTAATGATTTGGCGTGCACCTGTCTAAGTACACATGAATGACATACTGAAATTGAAACAACTTAAGATATGCAACGCACACAAGTGTAAGTCTGAAAGGATGACGCATGGAAGGAAAAGACGTGAAACCTTGGATTCAGCGTGCGGTGGTCTAGTGCACAGGTTTTGAAGGCCATAGAAGCCTTTTGTATATATGTCATGATGTAACACATAACTATGTAAGGGTGTGAGGGTGGCGCACTGAAGAAAGAGTGTGCGCAACTTAGAAATTCCACACACACTAGTTTAGTGCGCAAGCTTTATGTTTTTGGAGGCTGGTGAGCCTGGATCCAAAAGATTAGTACTTATATATTGAGATGTAAATGTAATCACATGTGATTTTAATGCAAATACATCCTTGTGGCAGATCGACCATGTAAAAGAGTTCAGGGGGCTTAAAATCCACTAGCTGAGGTTAAGGGGGTTGGGTTAAAGGGGATTAAGGTAAAAAAGGAATATTATATTAATATTTCTTTAAAAAGTGTAAAGTAAGGATATATTATTATATCCCTAAGTTCTAAGGAGGGGATGTATGGAATGAAGGCAATTCTCAATGAAAAGTGTCAAGTTGGGAACATGTAATCAAATAATTTGGACTTATTCCATTCTATAATTCTATGATCAGGAATCATCTGACCACCAGGGGCGGTGATAATGAGTCGATTGTTCTTTCATATAACTGAACCATGAGTTGAACCCAATGATTATTGTCATGAACCTGACTGTTATTGTGACCAATATTCTGTGATTATTGTCATAGATGTCTGTACATCGCTTATCTTGGAGAGATATACTAAAGAAGTGGGTTGTTAGGCCCGTGAAACATTGCATTATTTCTTGGTGAGAGAATTACTGGGAATTATTTCCCAAGGTGCCAAAATGCAACGACAGTGCTCTGAGACTTCCTGTCTTATTTGTTGTTGAAAACCTGGAAGGGAAGTGGGGTAGCCGAAGGATTGTTGAGAAGAGAAGGGGCACACTTCTTGGGGTGGGAAAAACATGTGGGGAATGAGAGATTGTAGGATGTCAATGTGAATTGACATCTATGATGGAATTTCTTGTGTTTGATTCACCTGTGACTGCGTTCTTGTTGAGTGAGATAATTTAGCGTGGTTGGGAACCCTTACCCAAGTGGAGTTTAGCCCCATCTCAGGGGTGACCCATAGTTGGAGTATTTTATTCAAATATAAGTGCCAATTGTGTGTTAAATTATATTTTCAGTATTAATTATGCAATTGTTCTTATGGATTATGTTGCTCATGTTGTGTGTATAAATTATGTTATGATTATGTATAATATGTTAAAAACATGTATGTTGCAAAGTGCAATATTATGTTTAAGTAATAACAGGGTTGTATCAGGGCAATTTTGATGGAATGTGCCCGGCTTTGATGGTCAGATATGTAACAAATGGTACCAAAGATGGTGACAAGAGAAGTTTTTAAGTGACATTGCCCAATAGGTGGCTGGGAGTGTTACAAATTGGTATCAGAGCCCAATTTTAAACACTAATACTGGATGGGTCGAGTTAACATCATGTTGAAGCAAATTTTTGTAGAAAATTAAATTTGGGAGTGGCCGAATTTTCAGTTATAGTGTGCCCATGACGAAAATTGGAAGGAATTGAGGGGAATTAGGTAAAAGCCCCAATTTTTGTTGCTAAATTCATGAAGAATTGGGAAAAATTGGCCAAGTAAAGAGATATTCCTTATTTTAATCCCTGTTTAAGGAAATTCAGACAATAATTGATCAAATTTGAAGTTAAAGAGAAACCACGACAGATTGGGTGGAATTGTTAAACAAGATTCAGAATTCATGAAGGAATTTGGAAAAATTCGCACCAGAAATATCAACCAATGGAACACACACAAAATTGTGGTTGCAGAATTTGAATTTGGTTGTACTGGAGTGAAATTGAACAAATTTCATGGTTGCAGAAAGTCCATGGTGGAAATTGGGTGATGTTTGAGTAAAAGCCCCAATTTTTGCATCAAAAATCTATGAAGATTTAGTTAAGTGTCGAGAATGTTGTGACTGATAAATAATAACATTGCGCAAGAAATAAGGGTGCACAAAGTATGTGCACTAAATTATGGCACTATGCCATGTATATAAGATAAAGTGTTCTAAGGTTTGGAATCATAGGGTACAAATGTTGTGACGAATGAGTAATAATGAGATGCGCAAAATGTGTGTTGAAGTGTAGAAAAGCGCAATTTGAATATGTGGATGTGCGTGCAACATTGTACTGGAGGTGCCTACAATATAAACAAATTAAAATCCTAGCGTGGTTTAGTGTAGTGCTGGTAATATGTGCAGTGTATAAGTGCATGACACAAAGGTTGTACTCAACAGAGTATTGGCGCACGACAGAAATATACACATACTAGATATTGGTGCACGGTGTATGGACTACATTTTAGTGTGGTGTATGTAAAACTGGCGCATACTAATAATTGGAAAGTAGTGCATGTGAATTCAATTGGAAAATCAATGTTCCCAAGAAATCAGAAGAAATAATTATGAAGCTATACGAAGAAAAAATTGTACACCATTTCATGATTTGTTAAATTGTTTAGCCTAAAATTTTTTGTTGGCTGCACATTTTTTAGAGTTAACAACATTAGATCAAAGGATCAACAAAAGTTTAGAATCATGGAAGATGTGCATGGAATTTACAACCATGAAGAAGAGATCAGAGGGATGTATGTTCATATGGGTAATGAAGGTACAAATTCAAACAAACATGGTGAAAGTAAGGAAGAAATCATGAACTTGGTGGAAACCATAAAAGGTTTGCAAAGGGATGTCCTAAGTCATAAAGCTTATAATGAGAGGCTTATGAAAGCCAAAGAGAAGCAGAAAGAATTTAGCATCAAGTTGATGCAGAGTTTGGAAATAATTGAGAAGAATATGGATAAGGAGACTAAGTCAAGAAGATAGGGGAGCCATAAGCCTCATTGTAAGAGGGGAAGAACAATGCACAATAGGAGTGTTGGAAGGCATCACCATCACTCTCCAAGATATTCAACTAGGAGAGCACGTAATAGTGCAAGTCCATCCCCTATTAGGAAGCAAAATAAGAAGTTTGGAGTGGATGAGCTTCAGGGGGAAATGAATAAAATCAAGGCTCCTACCTTTGATGGTGAACATAAGAAGGATGAGGATGCAAAGACATGGTTGTTAAATATGAGAAAGTATTTTCAATTTCATAATTACTCTTCACATGCAAAAGGTAGAATTACCATTTATCAACTCAAGGGAAAATAATTAATGTGGTGGGGCCAATATGTGCAAGTACAACATATTGATGAGAAGAAGGTGACTTGGAGAGAATTCAAGAGGTATTTTCAAAGGAAATACTTGACTAAGGGATACTATGACAATAAAAATAGTTCTTTGAACTCAAGATTGCGATTATGACCATAGATGAATATGAAAGAAGGTTTTTAGAGTTGCTGAAATATGTTTCCTTCATCAAGGATGATAGAGTTAAGATTCAAAGATATTTGAGTGGGATGCCATCATTTATCAGTGACATGATACAATATGATGACCCCAAAACATTGGAGGAAACAATAATAAGGGCTAAGTGCCTTTATGATCAACAAAAAGGGAAGGCATATTACTAGAAATATTGGGAAGACAAGAAGAAAATAAAGATGGAACAGAGGAACAAGGGAAATAATCCACCATTCTTTAGAAATAAATATCAGGAACAACCATTTGCTAAAGAATCTAGAATGACAAATCCATTGGGGCAAAGGCTAAGGAAACAACCTATTCAATGTTGGGGTTGTAAAGGGTTTCATATGTACAAAGATTTCCCTCACAAAAGTGAAAGGGTGAGGACTGTTCACAATGTGTAGCAAGATGAATAATGCAGGTGGATATTGGTGGCCACCCACCTATTCCAACTAGCTCCTCTTGTCCATTTTTAGTTCAACACATTCTTCTATACTTTTTTGTAATTGTGGGTTCTACACTGAGAACTTGAAATTCCAAATAGATATATTCAATTTGAATGGAAAGTGTTGTGGGGAAATTCTACCCTACGGACTAACAAGCTAGGGCTTAAACTTGCATGCAGATCATGACCCTTCAGAAATTACTTTGAGTTGGCCTGATTCCAGGTAAGCATGGATGGTGCAATTTAGGGTTATAACAAAAAGGTGTCTATCTGGTGGGAAGACCTTAGAAATGTAAAATGAATTTGAGAAAAAGGGTTTTTCTAGTGTAAGGTTGAGAAATACTTCAAGAAGAAGTACCTTTTGGAGCAGTAATATGATGAAAAGATGAAGGAATTATATGAGCTCAAATTAGGACAACTCACTATAGATGAATACATCAACAAATTTTTGGAACTAATGAGGTATATACCTTACATAAAGGATGAAAAGGTAAATATGCAATGATTTCTTAGTGGGATGCCTCAATCCTTCCAGAATAGGCATTATGGAAAACCCCCCTGCGAACATGTAGATCTTGCCTTGGATTCTAGACCCCTAAAACCGAGACAAAACGATGCAAATGAACACTAACATCCCTTTGAGATTTTCTTAACTAGTCAGAAAGAGAAAGAGAAGCAAGAAAGTGTGATGCACCTTATTCCAATGTTTTTCCTCGCTGCTCCAATTTGAGCTTGATCTCCAAAATCATTCATAGATATTGATACCTGCAAACCACATACAACAAAAAGACACAAGGAAACTCCTACTCTAGCATACTAGATTAAACAAATTCTTCTACAATAGACAAGAATATGTAAATATACATAAACTAGAAGGAAATAGGCCAAATATATATTAATGAGAACATTAGAAAGACACTTACAATCTGTAGATGCAATTGCAACAACCTCTCCAAGTCCTCCTCGTCCAACCCTTGTACGATGCTCTCAATATCATAAGTTTGATATCCAAAAAATTCATCCCAAGATCATAAGTTTGATAACTTTAATATTCCCTCATTGTCCTTCTCCATGAAAATCCCTCATTATATAGGGTTTGGAGGATTAACCACCATGGAGAGGATCACTCATCAGATCCACTAAAATGGGATCTCCAAGATATTTAGGGAGAAAATATCCATTAAGGGTTTTCGGGAGGAAATATCTCCCAAGGAGTTTAAGGAGGAAATATTTCAACCATCCATGAGATCCTCAACCTCCCGTAAAAAATAGGAAACTAAATGTGAGGTGGATTATCACATTAAATTAATTTCCTTTTCATGAATATTAATAATTAATTCATGTGATTTCCTTTTCATGAATATTAATAATTAATTCATGTGCACATAGTATTTTGACCTTTATATAATATATTTCTACTCCACATTGGCTAGGGATTATGACATATGTTATTTCATGGTGTCGAGGTGTATGTGACAGTTAGCAAGGTGCATATGAAACTTTTACGACACGTGCGACACTTCGAGAGAGCTACCTAGGTGTGGAAATTTGATGTGTAACAGTATGCCCGCTAAAGTGTAAGGTAAGAAGAGAAACTGATGACCGAAACACTTTACAATTCTTCAATGCAAGGGCATGGAGTTGGAGAACCCGGAAGAAGCTGCAAACAACCATGAAATAATATTAATATATGTTCCATTTTCGAGGCAGGCATACCTATGCTAAGAATATGAGATGACCCAAAGCATGACCGCAGACCAATACACTGTGGATCCATGAAAAATATTGACTAAATATATGGCTACCAAAGATACAATGTGGATCCATACCTCCATGGCATGAACTGATCATAGCCACAAGAAATACACAGTAGATCTACGAGATGATAAAACATAGCCACAGATCAATACAATGTGGATCTATGTAACAATCTATATATTAACATGATCAAATCATCTCCCACGTAGCCTGGGAAAAGTAAATAACATAGTGAACGCTCAACCTAGGGTCTTCGTCCCAATCTCGATGTGGCACACATCTATCCATGTGAATAGATGTTTTGATGTTGAACATGGTAGAAACTACTTGATTACCAGTCATTGAGGTAAACCGTTAACAAGTGCGAGGGAAATCATCATTGATGTCAATGAATCACAAGGTACACTAGTACATTCCAACGAATGTGAATAAATTATTTGAGGTCGAACATTCATGGAATCATCGGATTAGAGGTCAATGATGTAAACCCATTGTTGGAAGTGAGGAGGCCTGCCATTGAGGCATGCGGGTCCCAATGTACTAACTGGTTTCTAAGTCTAATTCTTGGATGATGTGTTGAAGTTGACTGGAAATGACTCATCAAAAGAGGGCCTTGATGTATCCCCCACCATCGACATGAAACTGAAACATGAAAGTGATGTAAGATGGTGAATCAAATGAGTATAGACTGACATGGGAAATGGAAACTGACAATACTGCAGATGGATGGTTTGAAGTGAAAATTCCCTTGAACATGATGAGGAGTGACAACTGACTTGGAAGCATTGACTCAATGAGTACCAATAATGTTATGTGACTCAAAGACAAGCGGATTAACCAAGTTTAATATGAGACACAAACATGTGCCATATTCAAGGGTGAAAATAACTTCCATAAAGGATTCTCAAAAACTCGACCCACTTCCTTCAATTCCCCCCCCACCTATATAGTTGAGTTCCTCTTTTTAAATTAACGAGCTCAAGGAGGGTAACACATGATCAATATAAGTCACGTTCGGTAAGTTCCTATTCCTTTATTTAATGAACTGGAAGAAGTAAGGGTTCATTCCCATATGGGTCCTTCAATGTGTAGTTTAGTGAGTCCAAAGAAGGAAAACTCGGTGGTTTTTCATGTTTATAGAGTCTGAAAATAACTTAAAGGTGACTCCAGGGTTGTAATTTTTCGTAATTTTAGTCTCGCAAGGCCAAAAAAGTGATAAACTACCACTTGAAAGATTCCCTTTCAAACCTTTAATGAGTGTGAAAGGAAGCAAGATCACTCAACAATGTTTTCATGTTTAGAGAGTCTGAAAAGAGATTAAAGGAGACTCCAGGGAGTTCCTTTTTTGTATAACCTTTACAAGTCCAAAAAAGTGATACAATTTTACTCGGTCACATTCTCATGTATTTACAAGCATGAGAAATAACAAAGACTAAGCTCGGTATTGGTTTCATTTTTACACAAGCTTGAAACGAAATTAAACTTATTCTTGTAAATTCCCAACGTAATTTACAAAAGTAGGGATACCCATGGATGGTTGGTACTCTGCCCCCAACTTGAAAAGCTAGCAACATAACTCTAAAATGATAATCAAAGGCTGGAGACATGCCCCCCCAAGATTCATTTCAATCACTGACTTTGAGGTTATCACCAATTTATGTACTAGATGGAGAAAAAGGATAAGGGTGGATGAAATGTAGGCTCAAATACGAGACCTAATGAAATACTCAACTCAACATCTACGAGATATTGCTAAAGAATCAACTCGATATCTATGATATTTAGCGAAAGACTTGACTTGTTAGGAGAGATGACTGTTTCATTTTTTAACGAGCTTGACACAAGAAAAGAACTATGCTCAGGGCCACTATTTCATTTTTTAACGATCTTGCCATAGAGAATCAAAACTATGCTCATGACCTCTATTTCATTTTTTAACGAGCTAGCCACAAAGAAGAAAAAACTATGCTTGAGGCTCTGGGTCCAATCCCCATATTTTTGTTTCATTTTTTAACGATCTTGCTACAGAGAGGAAAAATATGCTCGTAGCTTTTATTTCATTTTTGAATGAGATTTCCACAAAGAAGTAAAACTATGCTCATGTCCTCTATTTAATTTTTTAACAAGCTTGCCATAGAGAATAAAAACCATGATCGTGGCCCCGGGTTCAATCCCCAGATTATTGTTTCATTTTTTAACGAGCTTGCTACAGAGAGGAAAAATATTCTTGTAACATCTTCTTGATCATGGCTTCCAAGAGGACAATTCTCTGGAAGTAATACATGTCAAGGGAGAAACGTCAATCATGGATTCCAAGATATCTTCTCTAGATGGAAGAAAAACACTCTGGATGAAATACATGTCAACGAACTCGATAAGGGTAGGTAGATTTGGCTCTAATAGCCCTATCAAAGAGATGACCATGTCAACTATTGGATCTAAGTCAGGAGAAGGGAGATATTCCATTTCATGCGGGCTTGAATGGATGGGGCAGGTCATTACATAATTGACCTGTGGTGGGGTAGACATCCCTGGCATGTATAGACCGTTCAGGGAAGGCAGATGGCTGACCATTAGATGAGGGTCAATGAATGAGAGTTGGTTGATCGTTACTATGTTTCCATTGTGAGGGAAACACATCCCTGGAAAGTGACTAGACACAAAAGATCTCTTAATGTAGACATAGTCTTGCCCGATGAGTAGGTTAAAGTCCAAGGGGTCGTTAACTACCATCACATCGATGTAGACCATTTTTCCTCCCAAAGTAACCGAAAACTAAGGAAGGATCCCCAAAGGTTGACTAACTCTTTTGTCAAAGGTCAACAAATTATTAGTCATGGGTGCAAGTTGCAGTGAACCAAAATATTTCCATTCATTCGCAAATAATATGCTAACAGAAGAACCTTCATCTATTACAGTATTAGGAATATTCCTATAAAAAACCTCTACGATGATTTGGAAAGGCACATAAGAGGGAAGACGGGGTTCTATCAAATGATTCCAATTAAATGAAATCATTTGATTGCTCGAAGGGGGTGCCATTGGGACAGGCGGAGTGCCCCCTTGTCCAGGTGAATCAATATAAACGAGGTAGACCTGAGTGACATCCTCACTCTTTGAATGAGGAGTGGGATCGACCGATGACAGAACCA
>CBVK0100527745.1:0-11795 GCA_900067695.1 Picea abies | reverse complement strand
TTACATCCGAATACATTGATCTACCTATGTGCGGGTTAGGACCTTAATAGTCATTCCTTTACGGAAAAGGGATAGCGTAAAAATATAATAGATGATCATGACATGCTTTTCTCAGAGATCAAAATCAGTAAACTTCTTTCAAACAACAAACTTTTCCAACATAGATATCAATTTCAGCAATATATCATTGATGTTTGTACAAATTTTTCAGAAGTTATTACAGCGAAGAAAAGTTCTATTGTCTTTGTCTGAATAGTTGAGTGTACAGGTATGTGTATTTTCAAAGAAAACTAATAAATTAAAATCAAAATCAAAATAGAAGCAAACAAAAGAAAAATATATACATAATATACAAAGGTAGTAATCAAGCAAAGTATCTTTTCAGGGCTTGGCCATTCACCGGATAGGTGTCAAGCTGCCCTTCAAGATTCTGTAATCAAAAAGAAATGGGACCCAACTTTTTAGCAATTAAAAATGGTCCAAGCCATAAGTTTTGAAATTTAGTGTGTTCACCCTTTCCCTCATGCAGTTTGTCCCACTTCAAGACGAGATCACCTACTTCAAAATTCCTATCAGAAGCAGAATTAGAATCGAACCAGATTTTAATCAATGGTTGATGTTGATCTAACTTGCGTTTATCTTGGGCTCTTACCTCTTCGAGCTTCATCAAAGCGTTAATTCAGTTTTCTAGAGGGGGACAATCTTCTTCTTGAACTTTCTGTGACAATTGTAGTGAAGGAAGAAGAATGTGAGGTGGCAGAATTGCTTCTCTAACATAAATGAGAAAAAAGGGGGAGTTACCTATAGCAGCTTTTGGCATTACCCTATCATCCCATAGCGCATTTAGCAACGCATTGTGCCAATTTTTGTGCTTTTCAACCACAGTTCTCTTGATAATTTTAATCAAGTTCTTGTTTGTTGATTATGCTAATCCATTGCCCTGGGGGTAATAACTAGCAGAATACTTCAGCTTAATCCTTTTTTCCAAAGAGAACTTGCTCATCTCAAGAGAGGAAAAGTAAGAAGCATTATCGAAAACTAAACAGTCAGGGATACCGTAACGAGTGATAATGTTCGAATTTAGAAAGGAAATAACCTGACTGGTGTTGACAGTTCTTAATGCAACGGCTTCAGACCATCGTGTAAAGTAATCTGTGGTTGTCACAATAAACTTGTGTTGTTGGGAAGACGGAGGGTTGATTGGACCTATGATATCAAGGCTCCATTGCTGGAAAGGAGAATCTACTGAAACAGGTTGCAAGGGAAAGGCTGGTTTTTGCAACTGCTCGGATGTTTTCTGACAGATGATACATTTACGACACAAGGCATGGGCGTCTCTAAAAAGTGTGGGCCAGTAATAACCAGTTCTCAGAAATTTATGAGCAGTGGTGTCACCACCAAAGTGGCCACCAGCTTCTCCTACATGAAACTCTAGCAAGACTTTCTCTGCTTTGTCTTTTTCAAGACAACGCATCAGTACGCCGTCAAAATTCTGACGAAACAGGATACCATTAACCAGATGAAAGGAGGCAGACTTTAGTCTCAATGCTCTTCTTTTGGCATGGTAAAGGTGACGGGGGGCTGATCCATGTTCAAGACAGAATCTTATATCGCCATACCAAGGACTAACAAGGTTTTGTGCGCAACAGATTAGAATTTGATTGCTTTGACCTAGGTTTGACGTATCGCTCTCTTCTTGCTGTCCTAATTCTGAATTAGCAACTAAATTACATAACCCTTGGCCTCTCACTATCTGAGCTGGGGTAATTTCTAAGTCATACTCCTGCAAGGAGGTGACCCAATTGGCTCTCTTTTCTCCTAGTTCCTTCTGCACTAACAAGTTTCTCACAGTTGGGTAAGGGACAATGACTTTCGTCCTTGACTTCAAAAGATAGGACCGGAAGTGCTTAACTGCTTTGAAAACAGCATAGGCCTACCGATCTACCACTGGATAATTTAGTTCAGCACCTTTGAAAATAGATCTCATAAAGGCGATGGGTACTTCGTGGTTCTCGGCATTCTTCTGAGTTAGGACGACGGCATAGGAACGGTCAGAAGCAAAAGTGTAGAGTGTAAAGTCCTGTGAAAAATCTGGGCTCATGAGAGACGGAGCGTCTATTATGGCCTTCTTTATTGCATTAAAATCTTGGTTTTCTAGGGGTCCCCAGTGATATTGGGTGTCTTTCTTAACCAAATTTTGTAAAGGCCTGACCATTTCGGAGAAACTGGGGACAAATCTTCTCATGAAGTTAATATGGCCTAAGAAAGACTGCATGGATTTTTTGGATGTAGGGGGGGGGATTTTTGTGATGACTTGAGTCCTCTCAGGGTCAATAATCATCCATTCGCTAGACACAATGAATCCTAGGAGTTTACCCTGTTCTACTGCAAAGATGGACTTTTTAGGATTGAGGGAGATGTCGTATTTACGACATCGCATTAGGACGGCTCGTAAGTGAGCTAGATGATCATTTTTGTTTTTAGAAAATACAGTCACATCATCTAAGTAAACTACGATAGACTGATTGATTAAGCCTCAGAAATCAATATCCATTGCTCTCTGAAAGGTAGCACCGGCATTAATCAATCCAAAAGGCATTTTGCAATAAGCATAAGTGCCCCACGGAGTACGGAAGGTAGTTTTGAGTTGGTCTGGTGAAGACATCAGGACTTGGTTGTATCCAGAGAAACCATCCAATAAGGATAGCCTCTCGGAACCGGATACCTGTTGAAGGATCTGTTCCATGGGCGGGACAAGATAGTTGTCTTTATCAGACGCTCTATTGAGGTTTTGGAAATCGACGCAAAGTCGGATTTCCCCATTTTTCTTCTGGACTGGGACAAGGTTGGAAACCCATTGAGTGTGCCTAACAGGAAAAATTATTTTAGCATTAAGAAGCTTATTCAATTCTTTTTGAACGATCGGGTCCAATTTAGGGTGCATTTTCCTCAGTTTTTGTTGGAAGGGTAAGGTTTGGGGCTTCATCAGGATGACATGTTGTATGCTATTAGGATCAAAAGTTTTAAGATCATCATACGTCCATGCAAAGACATCTTTAAATTATTTGAACAATTTAATGAATGCAGTTTTTTCTTATCGAGAACATCTCAAGCCTAGATTAATGCATTGAGGATTTTCATTAGTTCCTAGGTTTACTTTTTCATAAGATAACGAGGAAATATTGGTTTTACAATTGACCGTCTTTTTAAATTTATCTTCAAAATCATAAAACTTCTCTAATCTAACTACAGATTTTGGGATTGAGTTTAACATATCCGATAAATCTTCAGGAGTTTTTGGATCAGGTATTACTGTAAAATCATGAAAATTGTCATCGTGCATGCGTTCGTCTATCACCTCGCCTTGAAAGGTTTCTTCCATGTGCAGAAAGTTGATAATCTATTGATCATAGTCAAATACTCTCCAGTTCATGATGTTGTTGGGAACGGATGGCCGAAACAGCAGCTCAACGGAGAATGCATCTGGGGACAGGCCTTCTGCAGGAAGAAGTTTAGAAGCTACATTATCCAATAGATATGCTTCAACATTATTTAATCTAGGAATGGAATTTATATTAAAAGTGGAAAATTTATTCATTAAATTCCATACCTTAGACTGGTAGCTTTTGAGATGCGGAGAAAGACAGTGGATAGAATCTCTTACCTGTCTAACCACTATTTCAGAGTCGCCAAAGATGGTTAAATTTTGAATGTTCATGTCTAAAGCTTTTTTGAGACCTTGCAGTAAAGCCTCATATTCTGCAGTATTATTAGTACATTCAAATTCCAACCTACATGCTATCAATGTTTTGTTACTTGCCGGATCGATAATGACGCAGCCTGCTCCAGCTCCTTCTTTGGACTTTGACCTGTCAAAATACAAAGACCAAATTTGATTTTCATCGGGTACATGGGACCATTGTATAGGAGTTGTTGGTTGTGTGTACACTACAATCTCGGACTGTTGTTCTGGATTAGTGATAGGTGATGTTAGCGTTAGAAGTCACTCCTGTATTGCTATCAGGAGCAGAGCCTGACACCCATCAGTTTAGTGTCACGATTTGTTTAAATATGGGTGATCAAATGGAGGGAAACCCAAAATGATAGCGTTCCAACTCTGAAACCAGTCCAGATATACACGAGCAAGTGAGGTTTTGAATAACTCCAGATAGTGAGTTTTAGTAAGGGTGAGTAGGGAGGAAGACTTGTATCAGAGAAATACAAAGGTCTGTTATAAACAACAGGTTCCTAACAGGTTGTAGAGGAAGGCATTTAAACACAAGATCAACTTACATTCAAACGCAAAAAGCCAGATAATGCAGTAACGCAGTGATAAATCATTTATCACAACAGAACTGCAACAATTCGTATGACTCAGTCAATCACGAACTCCCTAGTCATGAGACGAAATTAGATGGAAAAGGAGAACTGTCTATCATAAAACAAGAAATCTCATATACAGATGCATAAGCTGGAAGCTAGAATAGCAGTTAAAACATTACAGTCGAGAGATCTTCTCAACCATCGATCCCTTACAAAAATAAAACAACTGAGTCTATATACTCAGAGAAAAATTGCCTCGCAGAGGCACGGGTAACCATCTGAAGCTTGGTGTCTTTTCAGCCAAAATCGGACGGGCCTTCTCTGTCAGACGCCTCCTTAACTATGCATGGCTCCTGCATGAGGAGTAGTTGAGCCAGTAAATGTTGTTTTAAGGTGTGCGGATCTCCTCCGGTTGGTCGAGGACTCGGCATGGCCTTTCTGCAAGAAAGGGTACACAAGACCTTTTCGAGCGGACCGCTTACCAGACCCTCCATACTTCACAATTAATGAGCAAAGGGAGGTTTCAACCACCTCTTCCCGCCTGCATTTACTCTAAGAGAAGATTAGGCTTGAGGTCGGAGCCCATGGAAATTGGAGGTCGTGGCGGGCTTCTCTGAAACTCGGTGCCTTTGGCCCCTTTTGTGCAGCTCCTTTCTTTCCTTAGTGACCGTGGGCTGTGACCCGGCGCTTACTCTCAAATGTGCTTTTCGGCGCTCGCAAATTGAAGGGTCTGTTCCTTGTTCTTTGAAATCGTGATGAGCGATATGTAGAGATAGATCGATCTGGCGCCACGCGCCCTTTGAATCAGACGGCTCAAAATTTTCCTGAAGCTACAGTGGGCCCCAGGTTCTGGATGCTCTCTCTAATTCGCGTATCGGGCCATGAGGGAACTGCCTTTTGTGCGTTGAAACCATGACAGGAAAAAAGGCGGGGGGCTCAATCGTGCGCCAGGTGTCCACTTCAAACAGATGGCTGAGAGCTTCTCGGCGAAGCTGTGGGCCCGAATCCTAGATGTCCTCGGCACTTCATGACTCACGAATACAAACATCAATTCTTTGAGACTTCTCGCAGCGAATGCCCGAGGCTTAGTTCCACCTGTATCCCACTTTTTGACTCTGCTATGGGCCCCACTACTTCCAATTGTCGGGACGTCTCCTTTCGTAGTTTCGCGACTTCCGAGCCAAGACCCTCGAGTTTTTTCTTGCGAGGCCCCCGATACGCGATCCCACGCGCGCGGATCCGACGGCTCTCCATGATCTGGATCCAACGGTCAATATTCTTCCCGCTTCTCGCATCTTCGCGACTCGAGCTACTCAATGTTTTAGGCCCTTACACTGCGAACCCCTGAGTTCGTGAGATCAGCGATCTCTGATGATGCCGACGACACTTTTCCCGCTCGCTTGAAAAACAACAATTCTTCCGCACTGTGCTTGATCATTTCGTGCAACCTGCAGATCTGAAAGCTCTTGATCCCACGACAAGAAATGTTGCTAACATTAGGCTCCATGGGGGATAGAGTCATCCCTACGATGCTCTAAGGACTCATTTTGCAGTTCCAGTGCCTTCTTGTTGGGATATGGAGTCACTTACTAAGCCGATACAATGAAAAACAATAAACGAAGAATAGAAAAGATAATATTTACTGAATACAGGAGCCATTGAAGGCTCAAACAAAACATTTTTTAAGAAAATGCCCATTTACTGGGCTACTGAAAACTTCTTCACCCTCCAAATCTCATAGTCGATATGTGTTATTTGAGAATGCTTCAGAGATTCTAAAAGGCCCGATCCATAGGGCTTCAAATTTTTTGTGCTTGCCCTTGTCTTGCTTAGGAGCGTTCCACTTCAGCACCAGATCTCCTATCTAGAACTCCTTCTTTTTGGCTTTCTTATCGAAAACCTGCTTGATCCTCTGTTGATGATCCTGAATTCTTTCCATTACCTGCTCTCTGGTCTGTTGGAATTCTACCAGCTGATGAATTCTTCCGATCATGTCATTGGGCTCTTCTTGGTAGTCCCGGAAGAATTTTTCTACGGGAATGGCCAGCTGAGAAGGAAAGACAGCTTCTGCCCCATACACCAACTGGAAAGGAGAGGTGCCTATAGATCTCTTCGTAGTCACCCGATCAGCCCATAGAGAAAATTTGAGCTTTGAGTTCCACGCCCTTTTGTTGTCTTCCAACAGTATTTTGATGATTCTTATCATACTTTTGTTGGAGGACTCTGCTAAACCATTACCTTGTGGGTAATATGGGGTGGAGTGAATCAGTTTGATCCTGAACTGCTCACAGAACTTGGCTAATGGCTCAGATCCAAAAGCGGTTGCGTTATCTGTGACAATCCTACTTGGACAGCCAAACCTTGTGATGAGGTCCTCCAGAAAACCAATGATTACCTTGTGGGAAGCGCTCCTGGTAGGGATGGCTTCTATCCACTTAGTAAAGAAATCTGTGGCCGTCAGGATCCACCTGTGTTTCCCGCTTGAGGCGGGGTGTATTTCTCCAATAAAATCCAGGCCCCATTGCTGGAAAGGTCCCAAAACAAACACAGGCTACAAAGGCAGAGACTTGAGCTGTTTCTTTCCGGAAAATCTTTGGCATGTGATGCAGGCTCTAACTCTTTTATGGACATCAGCGAACAAGGTGGGCCAGTGGTATCCAGCTCTAAGAATATTGTGGGCTGTAGTCTTCTAGGAATGGTGCCCTCCGCATAGGCCGCTATGAAATTCAACCATGATGTTGTCGGCCTCTTGTGGATCCATGCATTTTAAAAGTACCCCCAGGGGGTCTTTCTAGTATAAAATTTGATCAATAAGGCAGTACCTGACTGCCTTGATCTTAAGAGCTCTCGCTTTGTTTCTTTGTAGGCCATCTGGGGGCCACAATTCCTGCAAAAAATATATGATGTCCTTATACCAAGGACATTGAGCCAATGGGGGCTCTCTTTGAGGATCTGTTTCAGGCAGTTGACCCTGCTGAATTCCTGAGCATTCGTTCATAAAATTTATCCCTAAAGTTTGGCAGTTGGCCTCAGCCAGCAACTTGGCTAAGCCTTGACCTTTGATCAATTTGGTAGGCCTTAATTCCAGGTCAAACTCCAGGATCTTGGCTATCCATTTACTCCTTTTCCCATCAATGTCGGGTTGTATAAGGATGTCCTTCACAGAGGATGAAGGAACGTATTTGATCACCTTTGAATGCAGGACATAGACCCTGAAAGATTTGAGGGATTTTACTAAGGCATAGGCCTGTTTCTCCATGTTTTCATATCTGACCTCTGCATCTCTCAGCGCCTTGCTTAAGAAGGCAATGGGCTGCTCTCACCCCTTTTCATTTATCTACAACAAGACTGTCGCTATTGTATCGAAAGAAGTGAAGGAGAAAATCAGGAAATCTTTCAAATAATCAGGGCTGATCAGCATTGGTGCTTCATTCAATGCCTTCTTAATCTGGAAAAAATATTCCCTAGGTTCAGCGGTCCATTTTACTTCATTTCCCTTCTTGAGCATGGATGTGATGTGTTTCACCAGCTCAGCAAAATTCGAGATGAATCTCCTCAGAAAATTAATCCTCCCCAAAAAGGATTGAACTTCCTTCTTCGACCTGGGAAGCGACAAGGTCTGAATTGCCTCCACTCTGCTAGGGTCAATCCTCACTCCTTCTACTGATACCATATGGCCTAGTAGCTTTCCCTCCTTCATAGCAAACAAATATTTCTGGGGGTTCAGGGAAAGGCCAAATCTTCGACATTTTGAGAAGACTTTCCTCAGGTGACTGCAATGCTCTTTGTCGGACCTTGAAAAGACTGTGATGTCATCTAGATAAATCACCACAAACCGATCTTTTTCTCCAATGAAGGCTATGTCCATGGCTCACTGAAATGTTTCTCCTGCATTCATCAGTCCGAATGGAATTTTGGAATACATGAATGTTCCCCAAGGAGTGGTGAAGGTTGTCTTTTCTCTGTCTTCGGGCATGACCAATATCTGATTATAACCTGAGAAACCATCAATCATGGAGATCCTAGATGCTCTGCTTACCCTTTGCAAGAGGTGTTTCATATTGGGTAGGGGATAATTGTCTTTCTTTGAGCTCCTGTTTAGGTTCCTGAAGTCGACATAGAGCCTGATCTCTCTACTTTTCTTTCTTACCGGAACCAAATTTGCCACCCAGTCAGAATATCTCAAGGGTACAATGATCTGGGCCTCCAATAACTTTTTTACTTCTTTCTCCATGACAGGCAGCAACATGGGATTTATCTGTCTTAGCTTCTGCCTAAACGGTTTAGCTCCTTCCTTTAATGGGATCTTATGTTCAATGACAGTTATTTCATACATCTGGAGGTCTTCGTAGGTCCATGTAAACACATCAGCAAATTCTTTCAGCAACTCAGTATATTCGGCCCTTTGCTCTGTGGTTAAACTGCTTGACAACCAACAAACTTAGGCTCCTCCAGTGTGCCAATGTTGCACTCGGTCGTGTCAGCATCTTTGTTTGAGACCTTACCCTTGAATGGCACATCATTCCCATCGAACAATCTTTCTAAAGGGACAAGGCCTCTCGGGATGTGATTGCTGGGTAGCTAAATGATCTGATGATTAGCAATTTTATTTTAAAACTCCTCAGAATGAGGGTCACCTTCTAGATCAGGGTCTTGGTCAATATGCAACGCAGAAAACTTGTCCACTGATTGGAGAAGCCTTTCAAGTTCAGAGTCATCCTCGAACACCTTCCAATGCTTAACATTATCAGGTACGAAGGGCTTGTATTTTACTTCTACATCATACCTCAGTTTAGAGGGTAAGGGTGCTATAAAATTACTTGCTAAGACAGCCAAGGAATCTGCCACTGTGTTCTTCTCTCTTGGGATGAAAGAAATGTTAAAAGCTGAGAAGAAACTGTCAATAAGATCCCATACCTCATTTTTGTAGCTTCTAAGTCGGGGGTGCTTAGCCTGATAGGCGTTTCTGACCTGTTGGACCACCAACTCGGCATCTCTGAACATTGTTACCTCTTGAATTCCCATTTCCCTTGTGGCCCTTAATCCCAGAACAAGCGCTTCATACTCTTCCACATTGTTGGTGACTTCAAATTCCATCTTGTATGACAGAGATATGACTCCTTGACAAGGTGATATGAAAACCACTCCAGCGCCAGCTCCTTCGCTAGAAGAAGCTCAGTCAAAAAACATCTTCCACACAGAGGAGCTTTTGGGGGAGATCAGATGATCAGGGCTGAGATGTTTTCTGATGTTTAAATAGATTTCAAGGGCATCAGTAAGCTGCAGCAAGCTAGACCCTAAGTCAGTGTCAAGTGCAAAGATGGGGTGATTGGTAGGGTCTACTTCATCACTGACAATATAAGCCAGTTGGGCTTCTCTATACAACCTCCTGTGCTCTCCTCCAAAGACTGGAATGGTGGCATATGTGAGATCCATCTGTAGTGTTCCTCCCAACTTTTTGATCCATGATCTAGACAACAACATACTGAATTTTGGGGGAACGTCGGCTACCACAATATCCATGACCACACTTTTCATGGGCAGCTGAAACAGGGAAAATGCCAGGTCTTTGATGACTCCTAAGCACTGCACCCTCCTTGAATCAAAGGAGTATAAATCATGATAAGTCCTTGTCACCTCCAGTCCCAATTCTTCCATAACTATTTTCGGCATGAGGTTATGGGAAACCCCTGAATCCATGAGGCAGTTATGCAGCACTTTATCATGAATGTTCAGGGATGTGTAGAAGGGGGGGGATGAGTTGTCTCTGTCTTCTACCATGGGACCTAGGATGACAGTCAGTTTCTCATCTTGAAGGTTCACCGAGTCATAGGTAGGCTGAGGGGACTCAGAGAGTAGAAACTTAGAGAGGGATCGTTTAAAATCTTCATTTTTAATCAGCTCAGAGATGGGAACAGGAATCCTGATCTTTTGAATTTCATGCTCGAAATTAAAAGGGGAAAAGGGTCTAGGAGCTTCCATCACCTCAGTGGTAGGTTCTTTGGTTGCTAGCAGGTCACTATGAGTTCTCCTCTCTTTACTTGTGTTTGTTGCAACTTTTGCGGGCTTATCTGCTATGAGGGGCTGGTCTAGGCCATGAAAGTCTCCTTCTTTCTTTCTTGACTTGAGATTGTATCTATTAGAGGACTGACCGGATTTTTCTCCCTTTCCTAACTCATGGATCCGACTGTTCATCAAGGATCTTTCATATGCAGACTGAGTCAAATGAGGAAAAGGAGGAGCTTCCTCTACACAGTGAATTTTAGGGTCGAATTCATGTATCTCCTCTCCTTCCTCATGAGTAACCAGGTTATTTTGGAGAGGGGTTTGAATCCTTTGATCCTCCCTGTCCTTTTCCCTATGTTCCCTTGGGAAGGCATGTGGTCCATTGTTATTAGGCCTCTTGAAACCTCTATTATCAGTGTTCTGAGGATTTCTGTACATAGGCTTCCCTTCCAATTCCAACCTTTCTATCTTAGCAGCAAGTGATTTTAATGTTCTAGCTGTCTCATCTGTCTGATAGGGTGTGGAAGAGGAATCGGATGGAGAAGATTCGGACCTACTCTTAGGTATGTTTCTGCTAGCATCGCTCCTGAGTCGATCAACGACCAATATGTTAGATTCTACTTCCACGGCTGCATCTTGCATGAGAGCCAGGGTAGTGGCTCTTATCTCTCTCAGTAGTAGGCAGAAATTGGGATCAAAAGCACTGGAGTAAGTGATCTTTGCAGAATCTTCGAAGGGCTTTATCTCAATAGGGATTCTGTTATACATTTTATTAAATCTCTTAGAAAAGTCGGAGACAGACTCTCCTTCCTTTCTCTTTAACAACCCAAACTCCGTCACATAATACATGAAATCCTTTTTATCTCCCCATTGCCTCAAAAAGGCATTATCTAGTGCTTCGATCACATCAATGGATCCGAGAGGCAGGGCCTTGAACCACTTTCTAGCCTCTCCCTGGAGACTGTGGACAAAAATCCTCATCCATACGTCTGCATGCATGATAACATTGTCATCTTTGAAACTGTAAAAGGCTTCTAGGTGCTCGTCTACCGTTACGTCCCCCTCACCCATAAATTTGGGTAGCTTCTTGAGGTAACCATCCACCGAGAGGGCATTGAGGGGCTGAGGTAACACAAGGGGAGCATACCTAGCAGCTATAATAGCCTCCATCCTGGTCATAGGGGGATTGTCACCGGCCATGGAAATATTAGGTTGCGGAGAACTTGGAGGAGAAGGAGTTCGCAAAGGGGCTGCGGGAAATGAGAGTGGGTTTAAGGAGAAGGCTAGTGAGCTTAAGTCAGCAGGCACTCCTCCTTGTGCAGGAGTGGGGAAATCTACGGTGATCGTGGGTCTTCACCGATAAACAGCTTCAAAGGAGAGGGGAGTGACAAGGATTTATCCCTCTAGTCCCAGACCAGTAGGGGAAAACTCAGCAGGAACGCTCCCAAAATTTAGAGAACGGGAAA
>CBVK0100527744.1:0-11795 GCA_900067695.1 Picea abies | reverse complement strand
TGGTCAGCAAGCTATCGTCAACCTGCATCATCAACAATCATGTCAGAAATGTCAACATCAAATCAATGAAATATCACAGTAAATAAATCAACCCAAATAGCACACTCCCTGACTCAATCCGGAGTCCAAGGGGGTTCTACCGATGCCTCTGCATCCTCAAGGTCCAAAACCCTGCACACTCAAAAAAACCGAGTCAATAGCACTTGTCTACATCAAATAGAAAAACATCATGTCGTCTATCAATTCAATCATAATCAAGTATAAATGATTTAACATCATAAAAGTCCAGATCACTTGCGAGCAAGTGTCCTCAAAGAATAAGTTTTCTCAGTGCGCTAGAGCGGGATGTTACAGTAGAGATTGCACATATTATTGGGGGTCACTTGAGAAGAAAATCCTGTGGGGACCTTCTCAAGTTGATTGCGGGCTTAGATACCTTGCCTTTGCGCGTGGATCGGACTGTTGACTATTTCCCTAGGCATCATTGTAGTAGTTGGTAACCTTAGTGTCCTATCTCTTTAGGGTGTTTACACGAGGTGAATGTGGAGGGGAAAGTATTCATGGTACCTGAAATCAAGTATGTGTGGGAGCTTGCACCAGGGTGTAAGTTCGTTAAGCAGGTTGTCAATGTAACTTTTTCATCTGCTTTATCCCAACCCCTTCTTGTCTTGATTTCACAACGTTGGATTGCATCACCAACTAGTGACTTTGAAATAAGAAGGTTTGTTTGCATATCTGATATCTATATTTTATTAGTGAGTGATGTTTGTTTCTCTAGTTGGCCCTAGCTTTATTTTGTTCTTTGTTTAGGTGTGGCCACCATCGACCCTCGTTGTTCATGGAGGATGAAAGGGTTACCTCTGGAAGAACCGAAGGATTATTCTCCTTTGACTCCTAACTCACTAGAGGGCTCTCCTGAAGGAGCAGTCAATAACGACACAACCTCTGAAATTGGAAGTTCTACTCCATTGGAGGAATTTATCCTTCCTATCAATCCATTATTAGGTGTTGTACAAGAACCACATTTGATCCGGATAAATTCATCGGAAGACGTTGTTGCTGAAGAATAGATTGGAATACCTGCTGGACCACATACAGAGTCTGGTGTAGATGATCCATTTTTTCAAAGTGAATCATTTCGAACCCCAGTTCATATGGTTGGACGCTTTGATTCTAGCTCTCCTGGTCCTAGTCGTTCTCTTTGGAGGACCTCTTCAGGACAAGATATTTTTGACAAACTAGGCATGAGTCATTTACGCCTGAGGGCCTTTGATCAACCTATGGCATCATGTACGCCTGTGACTTCCACTGCTTACACGGTACCTTTAGATCATCTTAATGGTGCAACCAGTAATGTTGTCACGGTTCCAGACCAGTTTTTGGTTGGTTCTCACTCGATTCTTCCTCTCCAGCTCGCCCACTCTACCATGGTCCCACATGTTATGTCTACTACTGCCATAAGTGTAGTTGTCACTCAAGCTCCTATTGGAACACCTCTTTCGCTTAGATCAAATCCGTCATTTCCTCCTAGGTACAATGCTTTAAATACTTCCACTGCTAATCCTGCCCAGAATCCATCTAGAGGGTCTAGTATTTTTTTTCCTCATGGGTAAGAATAAGGAGGAAAAAAATAATAACTAAAAATATGAAAAAAACCAAAACCCATCCTGCTGATGATAAAGACAAACGTAAACCTCGATATCCTTTCCTTATTTGTGGTGAGGATCATTATATGAAATATTTTCCACGACGTGTTGAGGTTAATAAATTCCTGCAAGGGACTGAAACACTTCCTACCCCCGCCGTCTTGTCACAACCTTTCCCTTCTCCACAACATGCCCAATTGGTCATTCATGACCAACCTTCTCCCTCCACCACATCTTACATACTTGTGTGTACTGGTGACTCCAATAAGAATGAAGTTGTCGTTGCAACTAGAGCCAAAGATTATTCTCCTTTGAAAGAGAAAGTTGATGATACACCACCTCCATTGGTTCAACCTCCTCCACCAACTTCACCTCTAAATGGTCCTCTTCATATTACATGACCGGGCCTATATATAGTTCTTCTTCCTCCTCCCAAGGATGTTTTTCAAAAGTCTTCCTTTAATCCCTTCGCATGTTGTGCACTTTAATTGTCTAAATAAATAGATAATTAAGGTGATCAATATGAATTGTCAAACCCAGAGAAGTTTTGTTATTGTAAGATAATTGTGCATAGTCTATGCTAGATTATGAAAGAAAACACTAATCAAATTGCAGTAAGGTAAATTAACACTAAAAGAAACAGAATTGAAAAGATGAACAATAACACAATTTCTTGACACAACTGGAATTCTAATCTATTGTTGCAGAATTGAAGTCACACTTGCATAATTGAAATCTAGTTTCCAGGAGTAGAATTTGATGAGTGTATAAGAATCCCAGATTATCTAATCTATTATAATTTTCTATATTACTCTTGCAGAAGGAAGTTCTGTGCTAATTGTTGAAAGGAAGTCTACTTAATTGCAGAAAGGGAATTCACACTTCTATTTACTTTTTCTTGAAAACAAAGATTTAATCTAATGTAGAAAATGAATTAAATTTCAAAGCAATTCTCTAGCAGTATACAACAATTGATTCTAACTCTCATGAGACACACTGATGCACATTAAAAGAAAGGGACTGAACCGTAACAACAAATGTATTCTAGAAATGCATAAACAAATAACTCACACAACTGTAAATAATCAAAGCAGTTAATCTAAAAATCACAACAGAGGGGAGTCTGTGAGGAAGGTGGGCCCTTTCCTTCTCATTGAATCCACTCAAAAAGACTATAGTAGGTTGGAGAAACTCAAATCACTTCTTTATTAAATTGCCAAAATGTTCAGATACAAAATGCTTCACTTCACTCTCTATTCCACAACTAATCTCTACCACCAAAATGGTTACAAAGCTCTGTTATTTAAGGACAGAGGCATTCAGTTGAAACGAACTCAGAACAACCTTGAGAATCATATATTCTCAAGATGTTTGTATGATAGAAAATATCTGTCATCATCACAAAATCTGGAAATGATATTGATCACCAACTCAAGCCAAACGTGTAATAGCCTTGACGATCGATCTTTAGGATACGGATTTGAATGATATACCAACTTCTAGGATCAGTGGGAATCTGTTGCAGTAGGTGTAACAACTTCCAAGAAAGGTGCGCAATTGCTGTAGTCATGTAACAACATGTAGAATTGGCGCACAATTGTAACATCTAGTGTAACAACAATGATCTTTCTTCAAGATTTGGATGTTTTTATTTAATCTACACATTTTGATCATTAGTTGAACCTTCATGGATAAGAAATGAGAAACGCTACCAATCAAACATGTTAAGTAAATAAGAATACAAAATCAAGATCAATGATTCATTCCTTGGGAAAAGGTCTTAGTAAACATTATATTAGGCATTTTAGCATGGAAATGATAAGGTTGAATGAGAAAAAGATATAGTGAAAAAGAGACATTTCTGGGTCCTAACAATGTACATGCTGCTCAAAACTATAGTATTGTAGAAGACCTTGCACATGCACCCTCTGTGATGTCGGCTCTCAAAGTCCTTCAAAGTTGTCCTACTCAACGAAAGGCATTGTTAAAGGCCATTGGTGGAATTGATCCTACCGATACTAATCTGATAATATTTGACTTGGAAGATCATATTCCAAGGCTCCCTCAATTGGCATTTCAGATATAAGTTGTTGTGGAAAACAAGAATATTTTTTGAACCATTATTGATGAAGGAGCCTTGACTTACGTCATGTCTGTTACTTGTTGGAAAGCCATTGGATTTCCTACCCTTACCGATTCACACAATACTCTCAAAGATTTTAATCGTAGAGGGTTTAAACCTTATGGTGTTCTTCCTTCATCGTCTCTTATGTTAGAAAGTAAAGTAGTTAACGTCGAGGTTGAGGTCTTTGATGCACCTCTAGATTAAAACCTCCTACTTGGTCATAGCTAGATTGATTCCATGTGTGCAATTGTTTCTACCCTTTTCTATGTGTTACGTTTCCCACACCAAGGAAAATTCATTACTGTCGATCAACTGGCCTTATTTAATTTCGATTCATGTACTAGAAACACACCTTTCATTTCGAAAACACCTCTCGATTATGAGAATGTTGGTGTGGGTCTTCTAAAATATTCAATGTTAATGGGTACATTCTCCATTCCCCCACCAAATATTCCCTCTCCTTTTGTCGCCTCGATTAATATGATATCAAATTATATTAGTGAAACCCCTGAGTCTTATGACCCTTGGATAGTACCCAACCCTAGTGGATGCCTTCATTACGATGACTACATGCCTTTAAGTCTGGTAGAATTAGCTTATCAAGCTATTCAATCGACAAATTTTTCTCCTCCTTCTCTCTGTGATAAATCTCCCGTTCTATTTCACGTGATCTTTCCCACTGATGAGATGATCATGACGGTCATGTCTATGGAAGATACTCCATGGGATGATGGGAATCATCGTTCTATTCTCTTCCTGGAACCCGAGACAATAGAGAGTTATCAATGGATTTCGACATCGTCTACCATTGTTGTTATTTCCTTTGTTCCTGAACCTACACACAATGCTTTGTATGAAGGGAATTTGAGTAATATTTCCCCTACCATACCTTTTGAAATTTCAATTAATCTTGGAGTCATGGAAAATGTTCATATCGATGCCTCATGTTCTTTTGATGAGGTCCGTAATTATAAATCCCTTTTCTAGGAATTCCATGACATTTTCTCCCGGAGTTATGAAGAAATGCATGGTATTTATCTTGATATTGTTGTGCATGAGATTAAGACATACCCGGATGCTAAACCCATTCAATAGAAATGCAAGAAATACCAGATATGTTTTTGTGGGAAGAGAAATATGTTATTGATCGTGTTTGGACAAAGTTGTAGAATTAACAATAGAATATTCATGTATCAAAAGCATATTCGATTAATGATGACCTGATTCATGCTTTACTACAGTTTAAGTCAAATTGAGATCATAGTAACTTTCTCCTTGAAAGTTACAACAAAGCAATATAGTTGTATCTATCTCATAGCTTCATTGAACATACGTACTTATATTTTTTCCACTTTAAAGATAAATTGTTGCTCCAAATTGCAAGTTACATTTAGAATCTGATGCAGGAGCATCGCGACTACCAAAGCCAGCATGGAGCCAGCGCATGTGTTTTTAAACACATGACATATAAGCTTGATGACTTTTTGAGTTTTCATTAAAGATGAAGTGCCATATCCTTCAATGAAACATTTATGAAGGAGCGCTTGCTATATTGTATCATACCTCGAGCCATACGCTCTTGTCTGAAGTAGATAAGGAGGCATTTAATCTAGTTAATGCTGGTAGATAGGATTTTGTTCCCAGATTAGACAGTTTCAGAGTTCGAGAGGGAAAACGGATATAGACACCCTCCTTTGTATGTTGTAACATAATCCAGAAATTGGGAAGCATTCAAGAGAGGAGAGTTGACAGAGAACTTTGCGGAGAACACCTATGTACAAATTTGAATTAATAGAAGAGATTCTTTGATTCAACCTCATGTCTGGTGTTGTTTCTCTGTGTATGTTGTTTATGTGCTCTTGAATGTATGTTTTCTATTTATGCATTTGCTTTGTATATGTTGTGCATGTGATTTCAGGGTTTGAAACTGAAGTCTGAGAAGGAAGAGAATGAGTTTCAATTGTTTCTCTATCTGAGCCATGATATTCCTGCATAGAGTGCAGTTGAATTCATCCGGAAGGAGTGCATCGATGAAGGCTCAGTAGTTTGACTCTTGTTTTCATTCACCCAGAAGTAGATTTGAGTTGTTGAAGCCGTGAAAGAAAGGCATAGGCCGAAGAGGAAGAAGTCTCAGTTGTGAATCTGAGCGAGGAGCCAAGGACTTCTACTGCAGGAAGTGCGCAGAGTCTGAAGGATTCAACACTTGAGAAGTTGTTGAATGCCAAGTGCGAGGAGAGCGTACGAATCCATCTGGAGGAGTCAGAGTGGGAGAAAGCTCAGAAGGTTTAGTGCCTTTGTAATATCGTGAAAGAGAGCCCAGGGAGTTGGGTCGAGGAAGGTTTTGAGCAGGAGGTGCAAGCGCAGGCTTGGAGAATAAGTCTCGGTAGAAGCACGTAGTCACTCTCAAGAAATCCTCAAAGAGGAAGAGTCGACGGCTAGGATTCACAGGAAAAATTGGCGAAGTCCCGACCGCCGTCAGATCTTGGAACAGTTGCGTAGGTTTTAGGCCTGGAGGAGCAAGGAAGACCCCGGAGATTCGAAGTTCGGGATATCGGGGTTTTCGTGGTTGGGGAACTCTTATAGGACGAAATTGCAACTAGCGATTTCCCGACGTGATCGGAGCCGTTGATCCATCGGACGCATGTCCAAGGATCTGGAAGAGTCGGCATTCGGTGTTTCGGGACTTCCAGAGGTAAGGAAACCGTTGCAACAGAAATCACGATCCCACGATACCTGATCGAGCGTTGAGGAGACGGTGACGTGGGGATAGAGGTCACACGTGCATCGGGGTTCGGAAATTCGGGATTCTCGGTGTTGTGAGTTCTTCCGCCGGAGGAGTTGCGAACTCCGAAACGCGATGGTCAAGCAGGACAGGTGTTGATAGATCGGGGTTCGGGCATTTGTAATTCCTGTGAACTTCGACCATGGGAATCGTGATACCCCGATACGTGATTTCCCGACGGGATTGAATCCTGTAGCAGGGGACAGGTGTCGGAAACTAAGCCTTGTCATGTGGTGGATGCCAAGTGGCATCGAAAACCGGGAATCAAGGATTTTCAAGGTAAGAGGTCTACAACCTCGTGAAGACCGATTTCCCGACGGAGCAATCGCCGACAAGAGGAAAGGAGCATGGGCGAACATTCATCGGGTTTCGGGGATTGTGAGACCCGAGCGTAGGACTCGCGATCACGCGAGGTACGATTTCCTGATAGGATAAAGGGAGGTCACCATGAGCATTCTGTGGGTACAGGAAACTCCTGGTAAGGGGGTTGAAGATCATTTTATCTCTTCGGGCCAGTGAAAAGGAAGGTCCTGGTGGAAGCGGGACGTGTGGGTGGCATGTGCTACGTCAAGTGGTATCAGAGCGGGGTTAACTCTTTGTTTCTGCGATAGAGAGAGGAGAAAATTCACCATGCCGCCCATAAGAGAGAGGAAATATCCTGATTCGGAAGACAGGGATGTGCGAAGAAGAGGTAGGCCGGCATGGAATCCAGAAATGGAAAGACAGATACACAATCTTAGAGAGATATTGGAAGATATGGAAGCAGCGCAGAGACGCACAGCCAATGCTAGAGACTTAAGCGACTCTGAAGGCGAAGCTGAAGCTGAACAACAAGGAGAAGTTGCAGCTGAAGATGCAGCCAATGAGCAGTTAATTAAAGCCATTTCCAGGATGATTTTGAAGACCAAAATGGATATTCCAGTTTATGAAGGAAGTCTGGATGCAGAAGAGATGTTAGATTGGATTAGAGCTCTTGACACCTACTTCGATTATGAGGATATCGAATCGATTATGAGGATATCGAAGAGGACAAAAAGTTAAGGAATGTTGTCATGAAATTAAAGGGACATGCAACATTATGGTGGGACGAGATTCAGGCAGATAGACGTTCCAAAGGAAAACAAAAGATTAAAAGATGGGATCGAATGATTGCAAAGATGAAGGCAAAATTCATCCCAAGGGATTATCAGATCACACTTTTCAGGAGAATGCAGAACCTAAGACAGAAGTTGATGATGGTAAAGGAGTATACCGAAGAGTTTTACAAACTCAATATCAGAGCAGGTCATCGAGAGAGCGATGATGAGAAGGTTTCCAGATACCTGAATGGTCTGAGATACGACATTTAGGATGAATTAAGCATGAAAACCATCCAAACAGTTGAGGATGCTTACCAGATGGAGTTGAAGGTAGAGGAGAAGCTGGGCCGTAAGAAAAGTCAGAGAGGGCGAGGCAGGAGTCATCCCAGGGGCAAGACAGTTGCCTAGGAGAAATATCATAAGCCCAAGGAGGAATGGAAGAAGCCTCAGGGTAAGGTTAAGAGAGGGGGAAGTTCTCAGCGAGACTAGCACACTGAACAACAAAGGCAACAGACAGGACAGAGTAGAGGATACGTTGATGCTAATACTTTTCCTCGTACCAGAGGTAGAGGAAGAGGCCGAGGTGGAGTTATCACATGCTATACATGTGGGAAGAATGGGCATAAAGAAGTTGACTGTCTAGATAGGAAGACAGATAAAGGAGAAGCTCATATCGCCGAGGCACAAAGGTGAGCTACTGAAGCAGAAGACGCAGAAGACAGAAGGTATTTGATGATGCAAAAAGTTCTCGTTACACCCGAGAAGGAGGTGGAGGACACAGCTCAGAGAAGCAGACCGTTCAAAACTACATGCAAGACCAAGGACAGGAAATGTAAGGTCATTGTAGATAGCGGAAGCACTGATAATATCGTTTCAAACGAGATGGTGGAGAAATTAGAGCTGGAGACGACTGATCACCCGAGTCCATATAAAGTATCATGGCTACAGAAGGGACATCAGGTGAGTGTCACTAAACAATGCTTAGTTGACATTAAAATAGGAGGATATAATGACAAGATTTTATGTGATGTCATTCCTATGGATGTTTTCCATTTACTGCTGGGAAGACCATGGCAGTATGATAGAAACGTAATTCATGATGGGAAAATGAATACGTATACCCTGGAGAAGAATGGGAGAATTCACATGTTACTTCCGATAAAAGATAAGCAGGTAAAACCGGAAGTAAACAATAGGATACTTCTCATGAGTGGGAAGGAACTTCTGGCAGAAGTAAAGAAGAAGGAAGATCCACAATTCTTTGTGGTCAGAAAACCTAAGATCATTTTGACCAGCACAAGAGTGGACGATTTGCCGGAAGAAATTCAGGAACTGTTGGAAGAGTTCGCTGACATTGTGGTAGATGAATTACCTCATTCGTTGCCTCCAATGAGAAGCATAAGTTATCACATAGACCTTGTACCGGGAGCAAGTTTACCAAACAAGGCTGCGTACAGGTTGATGCCTCAGGAGAATGAGGAGGTCAAAAGGTAGGTACAGGAACTGTTGGATAAAGGAATGGTTAGGGAAAGTTTGAGTCTGTGTGTCGTTCCAATGGTACTCAACCCAAAGAAAGATGGAGGCTGGAGAATGTGTACAGACTCCAGAGCCATTAACAAGATCATCATTAGGTATAGGTTCCCATTGCCGAGAATGGATGACTTGATGGACTGTTTGAGTGGAGCAGAATTTTTTTCAAAAGTTGATTTGAAAAGTGGATACCATTAGATTCGCATGAGGGAAGGCGACTAGTGGAAGGCAGCCTTCAAAACCAATGAAGGGTTGTATGAATGGCTAGTCATGCCATTTGGTTTGACGAATGCATCGAGTACATTCATGAGGTTGATGAATGAAGTGCTAAAAGAGTTCATTGGTAATTTTGTCATTGTTTATTTAGATGACATATTGATTTTTAGCAAATCAAGGGAGGAACATTTGAAGCATTTAGCTGCAGTAATGAGAAAGCTACAGCAAGAGAAGTTGCCGATCAATGTGAGAATATATTCATTTATGAAGAAAGAACTCATTTACTTGGGGTTTGTCATATCGAAAAACGAATTAAAGATGGATCCAAGTAAAGTGGAGGTAATTAAAAATTGGCCATCACCAAGAAATGTTTTTGAGGTGAGAAGTTTTCATGGACTGGTGAGTTTCTACAGGAAATTCATCAGGAATTTCAGTGGAATTAGCACAGTGATGATGGACACAGTCAAGAAAAGACATAAATCTTTTCATTGGACTGAAGAGGCTGAGAAGAGCTTCAATCTGTTGAAGCGGAAGATAATAGAGCAACTAGTATTGGTGTTGCCATATTTTCAGAAGACATTTCAGGTGAAATGTGATGCCAGCGGATATGCCATAGGAGTGGTCTTAAGCCATGAGGACAGGCCAGTTGCATATTTCAGCGAGAAGCTAGATGACACAAAGCTGAAATACTCCACGTATGATAAAGAATTTTATGCTATCATACAGGCGTTGAAAAAATGGAGGCATTACTTGATCCCAAAAGAATTTGTTTTGTATAGTGATAATCATGCATTACAGTTTGTAACTCAGCAGGAGAAGCTGAACCAAAAACATGCAAAATGGGTAGAGTATATGCAGAATTTTACATTTGTAATTAAACACATTTCAGGGACTGCTAACAAAGTGGCTGATGCTTTGAGCAGGAAGTGTTTGTTTCTGCAGGAGTTCTGAGTCAAAACATTGGGTTTTGAAAATCTTAGGGACATGTATGTAGGTGATGTAGACTTTGCAGAGGCATACGAGGTAGCTGAGAATCCAGTTCTTAGAGACAGAAGCCCGTGGATGGATTACATGATTCAGAATGGACTGTTGTTCAGAGGCAACCAGTTATGAATTTTGAATTGCTCCATGAGGGAGAACCTGCTAAAGGAGAAGCACAACAGAGGATTAGCAGGGCACTTTGGCCACGATAAGACATTCGCAAAGCTGAGCGAAGAATATTTTTGGCCGAAGATGCGAACAGATGTCAGGAAGTTTGTTGACAGGTGCAGAATTTGTCAGCATTCGAAGGGAAACAAAAGCAGTGATTCTAAAGCATGGACAGACCGTGCAGAAGCTCATGGACAGGAGCAGATGAAAATTTTCAAGCCGAGGAGTATGATGCAGGAGCATCGCGACTACCAAAGCTAGCATGGATCCAACACATGTGTTTTTAAACACATGACATATAAGCTTGGTGACTTTTTGAGTTTTCATTAAAGATGAAGCGCCATATCCTTCAATGAAACATTTATGAATGAGCGCCTATTGTATTGTATCAGACCTCGAGCCATACGCTCTTGTCTAAAGTAGATAAGGAGGCATTTAATCTAGTTAATGCTGGTAGATAGGATTTTATTCCCAGATTAGACAGTTTCAGAGTTTGAGAGGGAAAACGGATATAGACACCCTCCTTTGTATGTTGTAACATAATCCAGAAATTGGGATTGTATGTTGTAACATAATCCAGAAATTGGGAAGCATTCAAGAGAGGAGAGTTGACAGAGAAATTTGCGGAGAACACCTATGTACAGATTTGAATTAATAGAAGAGAGTCTTTGATTCAACCTCATGTCTGGTGTTGTTTCTCTGTGTATGTTTTTTATGTGCTCTTGAATGTATGTTTTCTGGTTATGCATTTGCTTTGTATATGTTGTGCATGTGATTTCAAGGTTTGAAACTGAAGTCTGAGAAGGAAGAGAATGAGTTTCAATTGTTTCTCTATCTGAGCCAGGAGATTCCTGCATAGAGTGCAGTTGAATTCATCCGCAAGGAGTGCGTCGATGAAGGCTCAATAGTTTGACTGTTGTTCTCATTCGCCCAGAAGTAGATTTGAGTTGTTGAAGCCATGAAAGAAAGGCACAGGCCAAAGAGGAAGAAGTCTCAGTTTTGAATCTGAGCGAGGAGCCAAGGACTGCTGCTGCAGGAAGTGCGCAGAGTATGAAGGATTCAACACTTGAGAAGTTGTTGAATGCCAAGTGCGAGGAGAGCGTACAAATCCATTTGGAGGAGTCAGAGTGGGAGAAAGCTCAGAAGGTTTAGCGTCTTTGTAATATCATGAAAGAGAGCCCAGGGAGTTGGGTCGAGGAAGGTTTCGAGCAGGAGGTGCAAGCGCAGGCTTGGAGAATAAGTCTCGGCAGAAGCACGTAGTCACTCTC
>CBVK0100527743.1:0-11795 GCA_900067695.1 Picea abies | reverse complement strand
ATTCATTTCATGTTTAAGAAGCATACTATTAAACAATTGTCAAATTGACATATCAAATCATGATAAAAAAATTGAAAAATAGTCATTGGAAAGCTAACACAATTCTTCACAAGTTTGTTTTTTACTGTAAAGTGAAATTCTAAATAAAAAAATACTTTTATATGTCGAAAGTTGAATAACTTGTGAAAATACAATTTTTTTTCTCATAAAACAAGCAAAAGTGTAACCCACCTTCATGATTTCACCCACCATCCATTTTAGATCTATACCTCAGAGGTTTTGACCAATTTTAAATCAACCCAGATGCTCAGAAAATTGATCAAAGTCTGGATTGGACGAAAATTTAAAAACTAACAACCAAAAAACCTGCCTCAAAAATAACTAAGGAAAGATTACTCCCAAGTTAACCCACTCCTTCACAAAATAAAATTATGTACTCTTTTTCCCAGGTCTATCCAAGTTTACTTTATAAGTAAAGTTTGCCTTGTGCTCTAAGATTTACATGGGGGATTTTACAAATTACAAAAATGAAATTCTGGAAGTTCAATTACAAAAGTTTATGCAGGCTATTTTCTTTAATTAATTTAATGCAAGATTCTTGGAAATTAGTGCAGGCCTTTGGTTCACCTACCTAAGTACACCCGATTATAATTTTGGGTCAATTAATTTTGTGTGTCTCATGGTTGACCTTGGATGGTCCCGTCATAAAAATTCATGTGGTTCACTTACCTAAGTACACCCGATTATAATTTTGGGTCAATTAATTTGTTTGTCTCATGGTTGACCTTGGATGGTCCTGTCCTAAAAATTCCTATGTAACAATCTGATGGCTATCAATAAACGAGATAAATCGAGACACAATCCATATAGTACAACTTGCATTGAGAATACATGCAAACACATCTAAAGCCATGAAAAAAAGCATACATGCAAACACATCTAAAGCCATGAAAAAGCATATAGAGCGTCAAATGGAGAATGCTTGAAATGCTTCATAATGAAATCTTTTTGTTGACAGAGATGCCTACCTGCACTAAATTCTCCAATGTTGCCTTCTAAAATTTTCCATTGTTGACATTAATAGGACGTAGTAGAGATATATAGGTTAAAGGTTGATTAATCTCATTGAATTTCAAATTGTTCCGTCGAATTTCACGTTGTTTGTTTTCCTTAAACCAGGAAGAATGATTTCTTGATGAAGTAGTTGATTGATCAACATGGTACTATTAGGCCTGGAACTGACACTTTCAAGTACGACCACTTCAATGGAAAAGTTTACAGAGAAGAATATAATGTTGCACTTGGGTGTGTTCTACTAAGTGGTTTCAAAACCATGGTTGCTCACACCTTTATTTATGGTAATCCAACCTGAGATTTCATGGGTAGCTTATGAAAATCTTGTACAGAGGAGCACCATTCGCCCTTGGGACTTAGTGTTGTTCTCAACACTCTACTGCACGAGAAGCCCATTACAAAAAAGGATAAAAAATGTCATCCAATGAAGAATGAAGCGAGAAATATATGCCTTCATCTTTTGACCATATCTCAATGCCAATAGAATAGTATAGCAGTCCTAAGTTTATCATCTTGAATTTCTAAGATCAGGCATGAGATAAATAAATTCATAATATGAAAGCGCAACAACAAATTTATAAAGAACAACAAGAGATGAATAATTGCATAGAATAAGGCATGAACTAAGGGGAAGGGAATTAACGAGATCAAAAACAATCGTTACCTTGCCTGGAGTGGGGAGCTATCATTATCATGTTCACTCTACCTTTTGTTGTTGGACTTGCTATATAAGAAGGAGAGCACAACTTTAATTACCACATAATAATCGAGAAGAGCTCCCCTTGCACTTGATATAGTTGGAAATTTGTCTGCAATAATAATCACTTTTGATATATCGCTCACTATAGAGTCCAGCTTTCAGATATTGAACTTACAGGTAGGGTCACACAAGCTTGTTCCAAGGTTCTTCAGGAATCGTAGAACATAGATTGAGACGTCTTAACACATGTTGAATAAAAATCTAAGAAGTGCTTGTCGAGTAGCTAGTTTTTTTTTCCGACACATAGCAGTGTATCTAAACGACATAATTTGGCACAGTTTCTTTGAATAATTAATCTCTCTATGAAAAGAAGAAAGATTAACTAGAACACAAGAAACAAATTACATGAAAAGACATAATTTAGAAAAACGAAATCTTAGAATCTCCTTGCTTCTCGAAAATATTTCCATTAAAAAGACTCTTATTACATTCTAAAATCAAAAGCCCCTCAAATGTGTAAAAATGCCTTAAGTTCCTAACCCCCCATTTACATTCATTTGATGCTTCTTATATAGCATTGGAGAGTTAGTTTGTCTCCATAATCTTAGCTTCCAAATCTTCTCCAATCTCAATATTTAAGGAATCAAATCTTCCATCTTCCAACCTACAAATCCAAACCATAAAATTAAAATATAATATTATAAAATTAAATTAAATAAAGTCAAAATCTTTCCAAACCCTAAAATGAAAATATAATCTTATAAAATCAAATTAAATAAATATAATCTTATAAAATCAAATTAGATAAAGTCAAAATCTAATGAACACACTAAAATCTAATTATAATAAAAGCAATGTAAATAATAATAATTAAATTATTAATAATTAAAACAAACTAAACTAAAATAAACAAAATTAAAATTAAATACCAAAATATAATCATAATAACTAAAACTAAAAAAAAACTATTTTTATTTTTAATAAGTTAAATTCTAAAATAAAAATCCAATCTAAACATTAAAACTAAACTAACAAAATTAACAATTACAACATTAAAGTAATAAAATTTAATTCAACCTCAAACTCCTTGCATCGTTTAAATAAAGCTAATCAAAATAAAAATAATAAACTAAACATTAAGTTGAAACAAATTACCATAATAACACCACAATAATGAATCTAGATTAAACTAAGACTAAAATAATTAAAGTCAAACAAAATTAGCCTACATTAAAATCAAAACATAAAATAACTAAACTCATATAAAACTAAAACAAAAGTAAAATCTAAATGGTTAAATGTTAAATGTAGGCTAATTATCAAGATCAATCCATGCCTCTGCTTTTTGGTGCTAAAACTGGTGATCGGGAGATAGGAGGCAGGCTATATAAACTGGATAATCACGCAGAAGTTAATGGCTCATTCCCGACTCTCAGGGATATAATGGAGCGAAAGCACGAGGAAGAGCCTCAACCCCTATTCGGTCTCGATATGGTGAGGATACTAACTTTCGAACTGCGAAACGTGGGAGGATTTTGTTCAAGCCCTTCGTAGGTTCTTTTCTTTTCCCGAATATCTCCAGAATACAATGTGGAAACATCTCCAGCTTAGTTAGCTCCCTGGGAAGTCGGTTCCATTACAATATATATATTACCATGGTAAGTATCGATTGTATTAGAATCAGTTAAAACCCCGCAGAGGAAGAAGCGCAATAGCAAAGACACCAATATCAATTTTGATTAATATCCCTCAGGACTGCAGGACCAACATCAAAGGAAGCATCCTCGCCTGGCGCAAATATAGATAAAGAGCTTGTGGGTTACCCTCAATTACAAAATAACGTAAAAAAATTATAAATAATAATATATATAAAACGGTAGAAAATATGTTAAAACCTTTGAATTATTTTAGAATAAAATTACAATATAATTCACAAAAAATTATTTTAAAATAAAATTACAATATAACCTACATTATTCTAGCGCGTAACATGGACGCATCTAACGAAACAAACTATTTGACAGGTGGTTGTCCACGCCAACTGTATTCGTCCAGCTAAGTCACTATCTAAGCGAGATATGTTTATGACCGTTGCTTGCTAACGATAGTACAAACGTCTCTGTTCCGTCTCAGAAAAGCATGCTCTCCGTAAAGCATGATCACAAAACGCAGGCCAGAAAAAGCAACGACGGGATTTCGAAGAAACTGGTGGTCTTTCTCTTATCTCCGTACAGCTCCATTCCGTCTCAGAAAAGCATGGCCAGACAAAGCAGGTAGAAAAAGTAGGGTTTGGAAGAAACTTGGTTTCTGATGGTCTTTTTCTAATATTGGTAGATATTACAACCGTTACAATCCAATAGCTTACCTAATTTTTAAATAATTTTGTTATTCAAGTTTTTTTAATTAATTTTTTTTTAAGTAATATTATTTATATTTTAATTTTTTCTTTTAAATAAGTTAAATTTTATAATGATTTTATTATTTATATTATAATTGTTTTTATAAAATATATAAAAAAAATTAATGATTTTATTCATTTTAGATATTAACTTTAATATTTAAATTGAATCATATATTATATTAGGCATTCATATTATTGGAATGTTTCATTTCCAATTTTGACAGATTTAGTTATATTTTTACAATTTAAAAATATTATTTATATTACAAATTTTATTTAAATTTTATAATCATTTTGTTAATTCACATGTTAAATTTAATATTTAAATTGAATTATGTTTTAGAAATTTATATGATTGGAAACATATTTATATTTTTGTATTTCTGAGATCTTAAAAATATTATCTATATTACCGTTTTTCATAAAACATGATAAATTTCATAGTGATTTTTCTCTAATGTTAAAAATATTATCTATATTACAAATTTTCATGAAACATGATAAATTTCATAAAGATTTTGTTAATTTGAAATGTTAAATTTAATATTTAAATTGAATTGTATACTAAACTTCTAACCTCAATATTGTTAATTTAATAATACTTTTGTACTTATGCAATTTTAAGTATAAATTTAAATTTAAATTATGAAAAGTTCAAAATAAATTAAATTTTTTTTAAATTTTATGTGTTTTTAAAAATAAAACTTCATTCAAAGCACTCTACAACTTTCTATTTACCTAAAAAAAATATTTTATCGTTACTTAACTGTAATATTGCAAAGGTTGGTCTGGTCTCGTACACCACTTTCCTACTATTGCAACGGTTGGTCTTGTCTGGTCTGGTCCTGTCCTTCTATTGTCTCGGTCCGTCTCAGTGTTCTAAGTCTGGTCTGGTCCTGTCCTTCTATTGTCTCGGTCCGTCTCAGTGTTCTAAGTCTGGTCCTGTCCTTCTAGAGAACACTGTAGAAGACAATTTACGAGCAACGTGTAGCTATTAAATTTGTTCATACATTAAAGAGGAGTGTTGCTGTTTTATTACTACTAGTAGTATAATAATCGTTTTTCCTCTATTGATGATATTCAGATTTGTTATTGAACACATCAAACGAACAAATAGTGATAGCCAGTGAGCGAGATTTATTTCATGCATGGTTTTCCACTATTTTTCTATTTCATGCATGGTTTTCCACTATTTTTCTCTGTCTCTGTTAATAAATCTTGCACTCATTTTTCTGTGTCTCTGTTAATAAATCCATGGGATATGTGATATAGATATAGCTGATAATTCAAGGGTATATGTGATATTGATCTTATTTTTTTATGGTATGTGGTATACATTTTAAATTTTTTTGGTATATATATTTTTTTTGGTATATTAGATATAGATCTTATTTTTTCTTGCAACATTGTGGTGATGTTGATATATTTTGAGTGGATTTCTTATTGTTTCATGTCAAATGTGTCACAAAATAATAAAATGGGAATTCTTTCTCCGGATTCATGTATTGAAAAGTTAAAGTTGTCGCCACAATTGATGATTCTTATGACACTACATTTTCTTCCAATTGCCATAATTTTACTTGTTGATATAACTCATTTTTAGATTGGATCTACCATTGATGAAATAACAAAACATAAAACAATATTATTACTAAAAAATATTTGATTTTGAAATTATTAATTTAAAACTTGTAAAAAACAATAAATTAAGATATACACATATGAGTGCATTGTATTCTTTTGAACTCACTTGATGATGCATTCCATAATATAGAAAGATGTGTGTTTTGAGGATTCATACACAGCATACACCGGGGAACTAAAAATAATTAACATGTTTAATTTTTTTATATGTATCTCGGCTATAAATATTATTTATGTATCGATGCCCTTGCTATAATATCAACATTGATGCTTAGTAAAAATAATAGTGCCAACACCTCACCTTGACACTACCCTTTGGTGCACATTGTAAACTAGACATTGATACATACTAATTACACAAGCACCAGAGTTCACATTATTAAATGCACAGGGACTCAGGATACTCAATCGCATTGGTGATAACTATAAATTAAAAGCTCTGGGATGTACTAAATCTAAAACACACTAGTGTTTCATATGCAAACAAGGTGGCTAACCGTCCCTTGAAATTATAAGAGCATCAGTGCTCTGCATATGAGAAAATGGGTGGAACAGGTGCATAATAGTCAGGATTTTTTTTATATTAACATGTTTGAGCATTTTTTTTATATTAACGCACTCGTGAGTGTACATCAATACCGCACTAGTGTGTTTTGACAAAAAAAATTCTGAAGAAAAAGGCTCTACCATAACCTTTGTCTGCCCAAATTTTTTAGTTATATAAAACATTCGCTAAAACCTCCACATTCAATATAGGAGGTTGTAATGGAGGTGTTTTTCAGAAAGAACTAAAACCTCTGATAGAAGGTGTTTTCCTTGTTGTGTCTCAAGATCGGAGAGTATCTCTATGGTCACTATTTTTTCTGGCTTTTCTTCTATCGTATCAGGTCACCATTAATCATTACTCTATTATGTTATCCATGACTCGAGAGTATGGGAGTGATTGATTGGAGGGAAATAGAAAGAGGTGAGACTACAATGGTGAGCGAAAAGATTCAGATGAAAAGGATGGAGAACACCACCAACATGCAGGTTACATTTTCGAAGCACATAATATGAACTTTCAGTGTTCTGCAATGCAGAAGTTGGACTCCTGATTTTCTCTCCATGAATTGTCCAATCAGAGGAGACTTGTGTATTTTTACTAATAATATTATTATATATTATTAAACTTCTATCAGATTTTCATTTGCACACTTAAGAAGACTAAGTAATAGATCCTTTTTATGACCTTGAGGCATATCTCTTGTGATATCCTCGAATTATTCAAGAAATAAATCTTTTCAAAGTTGTTATTCAATTTGGTTTTTTCATTTATGGAAATTCGAATTTAGATTTGCGGAAGCATGTAATTATTATTTTTATGATTTTTGGACAAATATTTGACTTGCCAACTATCCTTTTTGATGGAAATATGTATGAGAAAAACTTTTTAATGCAATAGTTATATCTAAATGCAATAACAAAATATAAAACAATATTATTATTAAAAAAAAAAATATTTTGAAATTATTAATTTAAACTTTTTAAAAACAATGATTTAAAATATACACATATGAGTGCATTGTATTATTTTGAACTCACTTGACGGTCCATTCCATAATATAGAAAGTGGTGTGTTTTGAGGTTTCATACTCACGAGTGCACATTAATTATCATAACACACCAATACGAACTATTGAGAAAACACAAACTTACACACCAATACAAACTATTGAGAAAACACAAAGTTTTGTAAACAATATTTATCATTTCAAAATTGTATGGTGTTCGTATTTAAAATATACACCCGGGAACTAAAAATAATTACATGTTGATACGTTAAGTTTTTTATATGTATCTCGACTATAAATATAATTTATGTATCGATGCCTTTACTATAATATAAACAATGGTGCTTAGTAAAATCAATAGTGCCAACACCTCACCTTAAATATTCAAAATTTCACTACCCTTCAGTGCACATTGTAAACTAGACATTGATACATACTAATTAGACAAGTACAAGAGCACACATTATTAAATGCACCGGGACTTAGGATAAATTGATCGCATCGACGATATCTATAAATTAAAAGATTTGGGGCGTACTGAATCTAAAACGCACTAGTGCTTCATTTGCAAACAAGGCAACTAACTGTCCCTTGAAATTATAAGAGAATCAGTGCTCTGCGTACGAGAAAAAGGGTGGAACGGGTGCATAATAGTCGAGATTTTTTTTATATTAACACGCTTGGGAATTTGTTTTATATTAATGCACTCGTGAGTGTACATCAATACCACACTAGTGCATTTTGACAAGAAAAATTTCGAAGTAAAAGCCTCTACTATAACCTCTGTCTGCCCAATTTTTTTAGTTATATAAAACATTCGCTAAAACCTCCACACTCAATATAGGAGGTTGTAGTGGAGGTGTTTTTCAAAAAAAATTCAAATTTTGTAGAACTAAAAACCTCTTATAGAAGGTGTTTTCCTTGTTGTGTCTCAAGATGAGGGAGTATATCTAAGGTCACTCTTTTATTATATTAACACGCTGGGGCATTTGTTTTATATTAACACACTCGTGAGTGTACATCAATACCACACTAGTGCATTTTGACAAGAAAAATTCGGAAGAAAAAGGCTCTACTACAACCGGTGTCCACCCAAAATTTTAAGTCATATAAAATATTCGCTAAAACCTCCACATTCAATAACCGAGGTTGTAGTGGAGGTGTTTTTCAAAATTTTGACAAATTTTGTAGCACTAAAAACCTCTAATAGAAGGTTTTTTCCTTGTAGTGTATCAAGATGAGGGAATATCTCTATGGTCACTATTTTTTCTGGCTTTTCTTCTATCGTATCAGATCACCATTAGAAGCCATTATTGGTCCTCATCAAAATCATTATTCTATTATGTTATCCCTAACTTGAGAGTATGAGAGTGATTGATTGGAGGGAAAAGGAAAGAGGCAAGACTAGAATGGTGAGCGAAAAGATTCAGATGAAAAGGATAGAGAATGCCACCAACATGCAGGTTACATTTTCCAGGAGCATAAATGAATTGTTGAATAAATATTATGAACTTTCAGTGCTCTGCAATGTAGAAGTTGGACTCGTGATTTTCTCTCCATGAATTGTCCAATCAGAGGAGACTTGTGTATTTTTAGTAATATTATTATTATATATTATTAAACTTCTATCACATTTTCATTTGCACAGTTAAGAAAGGTAAATAATAGATCTGTTTTATGACCTTGATGCATATCTCTTGTGATATCCTTGAATTATTCAAGAAATAAATCTTTTCAAAGTTGTTATTCAATTTTTTTTTTCCATTTATGGAAATTCAAATTTAGATTTGCGGAAGCATGTAATTCTTACTTTTATGATTGTTGGACAAATATTTGACTTGCCAATTGTCCTCTTTGATGGACACATGTATGATAAAAACTTTTTAATAAAATTTAATGACAAAAGACAAATGGAACAACCAACACCATGGACCTATAGATCCACATATCCAGGAGGAGATATAGGATGTGCAGACAATTGACCTTACAAGTGAAAATCAACATAAGGAGATTGAGTCACAGATTTGGGAGACTCCATCAGATGAGAAGATTTTGGAGACTGATAGGTTTATGGAGCACTTACTTCCAGGATCGGCCTACAGTGATGAGTATGCACTCCTTATTAGTTGGGATGACCCTAACATGTGTCTCGACACATCTATATGTGATCTAGGTGCATGTGATAACAATGGGGTAAGTGCACAAGAGGATACAACTACTCATACAAGATATGATGTGATTTATATGGAGATAACATCTAGTGATGGGGTGCAATGGCATACAAGAGGACCCAACAACACGAAAAACAATGGGCAGTTCAACATGTTATCTTATGTAGAGGGTGTTTTGGGGGATTCTAGAGTTGACACTAGCATGACTGACACTATCAATGAGGGGTATGAGGTGGCACCGCAACATGACTGTGATCAATAGTCACACCACTTAGAAGAACAATTGAGAGCTAGTGAAGCTATGATCATGGCAGCCACTAGTTGTATTGATGACATGCATGCATTGATGGTAGATTACTATTGTAGAGCATCAGTGGCACATGGTATTTCAGATGAGGCATTTTCCATAGATGACTTTCATACTCTCTTAGAGAGAATTTCTGTGATGAGGTATGACTTCTAGTAGTTGTTGAAAGACAGGGACTACCTAGTAGGGATTGGCGAGATGTATCACAGATCCTTAAGGGAGCAGGAGTTGGAGGCGGATCCACTTACTCAGTAGTTGGAGAGAACTTGAGGATTCTTGAGAGGCACATAGACAACCCTTCAAGAAATAGAGTCCAGATCAAAGGATCTCCTTGAAGAGATTTTTCAGTGATCCAGTTAACCTATCTTGGTGGAAACCCATATACATCATTCAGTCACATCATTGGAGGATGTTGGTGGTCTGGCAGAGGGGCCCCAGTTGGGGGAGGATCTTGAGGTTTGCACAAGATCACTGATGAGTATGGAGAGTTACGGTCTAGGGGTGCATGACAGTGTCTTTGAGACATTCAGGCACTCACATACACATGGGGGCTACAGAGTGAGGGACAATTTTGATGATACTTCCATTTGTGTCCCGAGAGGGATTGACCTTCATGTAGAGGATGATCTAGTAGTACACCCAAGATCCATGATGTTGTAGGGGTATATAGGGGACTGCCTACTAGGTATGTGTTATATTCTTTGCACGAGTAGAAGTGTTTGAGTGTATACGTCGGGCGCACAGGGGTTCAAGGGAAGCGCCCCCAATTTTTTTTTTCTACATCGAGACTGCATTTTTCTGCCTCGAGACCGCATTATATTTAGGTTGTTTTTCAGCACATGGTTTCTTTGCCGATGGTTTTCTATTTTTGGTTAAGGAATTAGGGTTTTGGACCGTGTGCGTGATGGTGAGAACCATAGTCCAGATGATAGAATTTGAGCACAAAGGGATTCATACAATGATTAGTATGACACAGGAGAAACCAACATATATTGGAAGTGATAAACTTCCAAGTTTTCCATGGGATCCGAGAGTTCACTTGGTTAGTTGGATGTATCGGTACATGATGACCTAGGTTGTGCCAGAGAGTTACATACTCCACCAGGGGTTGGCTTGCAGTGGGCCTGCAGGTATTTGTCTGAGTGAGTGAGGAAACGTTTCACTCTTGATCATCGTGATCAGACATGTATGTGGGTGGAAAGGTACTACTTCTACAAAGGTTCTTTTACAGATGCAACTTTTGGGAAGTAGGTCCATTCGTCACAAATATTTTGGTATGAATATCTAGGAGTGGGAGATCCAATATATATATAGGGCACATAAAGGCATGGTTGGCATAGCGCAACACCAACATGATGATCTTCGACATATATTAGCATGGGACTCAGGGATTGTAGGATTGAGCATTTCACTGAGTGACATAGGCGAGTGGACTTTTGTAGGGGGAAGTTGTTCTAAATTTCCATTGAGATTTAGTGTTGAGAGGAGGGTATCACTTGAGGGTTCTCATGAAGGTCTTGCAATACCTCATTTTGACATCCGCATGAGCAGTTTATGGAGGTTGTGTTGATCTTAATAGTAGCTTTGAGAATGGAATCAGTCTAGGATTAGGCCATGTATCATGTGCAGGACACTGACAGAGTTGATGTATTTCAATATTATACTTCCCAAGGGCTAGCAGTTCATGACTTGACATTGGATCCAGGGGGCAATGATCCGGGGCAGGATCTTTTATGATTATGGTTGAGTTTTAAACTTGCATGAATATTTTAACCATTTGAGAATTTAATGAAAGAATGAGGAAATAAGAGGATTATATCAGTCAAATACACATATGCATATCTGAAACAATAATGAATAGCCAACCATAAGAACGCAGGTGGATAACGGAGTTTGGCACAATGTTTGCCTACGTCTCCGGGCCTTTTTCCTGTGGGGGAGGCTT
>CBVK0100527742.1:0-11796 GCA_900067695.1 Picea abies | reverse complement strand
CGCATCGAGAAATCGACATTTCTAGGGACAAGAGAATGGGGAAGTCCCAGGTGAAAACCCTGACATAATCTAAGTCATCCGTTCAGAGGGACAGGTGTCAAAGATATGATGAGAGTCGAAAAATCAGAAAATCGTCATTTATGAGGTCGAAGGAACCAGGACCTCGAAAGTCCCGAAATCCCAACAAGGATCTAGACCATCCATTTGGAGGGATGTGTGGAGGAGATCAAAGCGATCAGGAAAGTCTCGACAAGGGAAGACATCCCTCGGCATTTGGGTTCATCGGGATATCGGGAATCCCATGGACATGGTGTTTACCCCTTATGAAATCGTGAAACGTGAAACCCCAACGGGGTAAGGTTGTGGACACGGGGTAACGGTCACGTGGACCAGGGTTGAGCCAGGAGGGCTAGCTGAAGCAGAGGTACTTCGGGAATTGGAGAATCGTGAATCCCGTGGGCGTATGCACATCAACATCAAAAACCCCGAAACCCCGACGTAGAGGTTTGACTATGGTCTCGGGGTAGTGGTCACGTGGACCACAGGCTTAGCCTGGAGGGCTAATGCGCTAGGAGCACATCGAGGATTGGAGGATCGCGAAATCCAAATAAGCACTACGTTCAAATTGGACCATGGTCACAACCCGTGATCGCATGAGAATGGAGAAGAAGAAAGAAAGAGCCAGTTTGCATTGGGTCTCCAGGGTTATTTAAGGACTCGAGTCTGACAGGGGACCGAAAAAAAAAATTTGAAATAGGTAGTGGGTATGTTACACTGTGATTTGTGTTGCAATTCCAGGAGTAGAAGGAACTGTGCATTGACTTAAAATTGTTGTTTGAAACACTTCATATTATGTGTCATTGATGCATCCCCCCTTCTCTCCTAGGATGTTGTGCGACCTTCCAGTCAAGGATATTCAAAATACTTGAGCCGAATCAGCTCTTCAGGCCTCTGCTAAACCCTAAAATCAGTTTACACAAGCCCCCATTTGTTACCCCACCGGCTCAATTCACCTGCGACCCCGTTCTTGGGTGCTTCTGGTAACACTGAGTGGTGAACACTAGATCCTCTTCTATTCCCTTCTTCAGTATTACCATGATCTATGACCTCAAGATAGCCCCATTCAGGAGTTCAGGCTTCGATGATTTTGAATGTAGCTTACTCCTTTTTCCCCGAACTCCGGACTTGCTAAATCACCTGGACCATATCTACAGTCTGTGCTTCTCTGATAGCCAATGATTGTGATCTACTTCGGGACTCTAGCTTTGGGAGTTTCAAGTGTTACATCATCTTTTTCTTCCAAAGTGCTCCATACCCGGAGCTTTAGATCAAGGGCCACGTGCTCCTCTTGATCGACAGTTGACATCCTTCCTTTACTCCACTTCGAATGAATTACGGTCAACGCTCCTCCTTGTTCTTTCTCCTAAAGTATCAATCCTCCAAAGTGACAGATCTTTCGCCACACGTCCTATCCCAATAGATGAATCGGATGAACTCTGACGCTTCGAACTTTAGGAGTTTTTGTGCTTTCACTCTTAACTTTCCTCCAGAGTGACTTTTCTCTAAAGTAAATATCCACTCTCCAGGTGTCCCTATTCTCATAAATGACCCTTGTTGACTTTGGCCTTCCAAACTTTTGACCCTTAGAAACTTACTCGAAAATTTCCTCAGAGTGTTCTATTTCCAGAGTGATAGATTTGTCACCATGTGTTCCAACAACATATGGCTAGGATGATTCCTTACCTTGGGAGCTTCAGATGACCTCTGGTAAAGGCTCCACTTCCTCCTTTCCTTTCCTTCAGAGTAAGCACTTCTGGACTCCATGATCTGCTAATGTGTGTCCCTCTCAAATCGACGATCACAATTTACTTCGACAGTTCGGGCTTCGGGAGTTTTGGCTTCACTACTCTCATTTTTCTCTAGAGTACTCTTCTCCCAGAGTGCACAGATCTCTGTCACATGTCCTTTCTAGATCCAATGGTCCATATCTCTTCATCCTTTACGACTTCACGAAATTTTCTCTTTGCTCCATGCAAATATTCCAGATCTTTTCCTCCCAGACTCTTTGATATACTACCACGTATCCTCCTTGATACCAATGGTTAGGATTCACTTTGCAACTCCGGGACTCCAACGATCCCACTCTCAAAACCTTTCCAAACTTATGAATATTCATAGTGTCAAAGGAATCCAAGGCTAACCTTCATGCAACTCTCCCATATCTCACTGTTTGGAATGATCCCGCTTCCTCCGAATGGATCTCACTCATTAATTTGGGGGATCTTAAAGGGATCCTCCCTATTGAAGACTTATCACCCGCTACTTCTTCTGAGCTTTTTCTTCCTCGAAACCTCTAACTCCTCAGAGCGTTTCTTTGACACTTAGTTGAATTTTGACTCTGTGCACACCTTGCAACAGGTCTTCTTCCATGACTCAACTTCTTTGTGAGTGGCTGTGCACACCTTGCAACAGTTATTTATGGCTCAATTGTTCCTCCTGAACAATATGACTCTGAGTGTGTTTCTTCCTACACATACTTTCAATCTATCCCTCCTAAAATTCTGAGTCAAACCAGACTTTGTCAATGCACACCTTGTGAACACTTATGCACTCCTTGCAAACAAAAGCTTCATGGTATCTCTCCTAAGATTCTGAGTAGAAAGAGACTCTGTCAACACACACCTTGCAGACACTATACACTCCTTACACTTGCTCGTAGAAGAGAAACAATTGAAACTTATCTAATCCTCAAGGATTCATCCATTCAACCATGTAACACATTCATAACATAACAACAAGTAATAACAGAGAAATGCAATTAAACATAAAGCTTATTATTCATTCATTCAGATAGACACAGTAATAGAAATGCCAGACATTTGGAATCAATGCTTCTTTGTTATATTCATTCAAATGAAATGTACATGGGCTCACACACTCTAACAAGCTTCAACAGTATTTAGCTACAATTATCTTCAGCAACAATAACCTTCAACAACCTCATTTGGGAAAAAATACATTTATTTATACAAAATAGCTCATAGAGGTTTTCCCCTTCAACTATCTTAGTGTTATCCTATCAAATTAAAAGATTTCAACTACTAAGGGTTTATTACAATAAATGTTCGGTAGAGATAGATAAGAGAGAATGCTTCAGATCTGTACTGCCACTAGCTACATTAATGGAAAATACTCTCCCCATCGATCTCATGCAATGGTTCAACCTATTAACATTTAAGATCTTCTTTAATTACAATATTTTCAAGATATTTGCATGACATGCCATATTTAAAATTCAAAATCACTTCAAAATCAGCGCTAGGGCACTAAGTTGTCTTCCACTTGCGCTTTGATGATGATGCTCCTGCATCATACTCCTTTGGACAAAATTTCATGGACTCCTGTCCATGAGCTCCTAAATTGACTTTCCATGCTTCTGAATATCTGCTTCATTTACCCAACTGGCATATTCTATTGGGTGTCCTTTCCACTTTACCAAAGATTCAAAATAAGTTTTCCTCCTCGTCTTCTTACCAATCCTTTGATCTATGATCTTCCCCATCCGCGGATTTTCTGCTACAGGAATCTGCTTCTCCCAATGGATATCTTTTTTATCTTCTAATCCTTTTTCATCTTCCCTGTAAGGATACAAGTCTAAAATGTTGAGTATGGGAGATATACCCACATATTCTAGCAGCACTATCTCATAATCATTTTCATCAAATTTCCTTAGGATCTTGCATGGTCCTATCTTCTTCAGCTTTAGTTTGTTATATGTTCCCCTTGGGAACCTTTCCTTCCTAAGATGTGTTATAACTTGATCTCCCAATTCAAATTGAAGTTTTATCCTATGTTGAGCAACTCTGCATTTATATTCTTTGTTGTTGTTCTACAACTGCTCTTTGATCTGATTGTGAAGCTTCCGCATTTCTGTAGCGAAGTCTTCTGCTCCAGTGATTATGAATTCATTCTTCTCCAGATCTATCAACTCTGATACTCCTCTTGGATTCATCCCGTATACTATCTGGAATGGTCTCTTTCATGTACTCATGTTCGGTGAGTCATTGTATGCAAACTCTGCTTGTGACAAAATTTGATCCCACTGACTATGATGTATAATAACTGGACTCCTCGGCAAATTTCCTAAACTCTGATTTACCACCTCATTTTGTCCATCTGTTTGAGGGTGATATGTTGAACTAAAATACATTATGTCCCCATCGTATTCCACAATGTCCTCCAGAAATAACCAACAAATTTAGTGTCTATATCTGAGATAATACTCTTAGGCAACCCATGAAGTCTCACAACTTCCTTGAAAAAAAAATTGCAATTTGTGTTGCATCATTAGTTTTCTGGCATGGACTAAAGTGTTCCATCTTCAAGAATCTATCAACTACAAAAAATATGGAATCACTTCCCCTTTGTGTTCTTGGCAATCCCAACACAAAATCCATGCTTAATGCATCCCAAGGACTATGTGGAATAGGCAATGGTTGATACAATCCAATGTTCTATCTCTTTCCTTTCTCATACTGGAAAATATTACATTTGTTTACAAATTTCTTCACTTCTTCCCTCATACATGACCAATAGTATGAACTGTTCAACTGTGCAAATGTCTTGTCATGGCCAAAATGTCTTGCTAGACCTCCACTATTTTTTTCCTTCAACAGATTTTCTCTCATTGAGAACTTTGGTATGCACAACTAGAAACATTTAAACAATAGTCCATCTTGAATCAAATACTTTGTCCACTGACTTCTGTCTCTAAGCACAGTATTTTCACATGCTTCATATGCCTCCTTAAAATTTGGATCATCACAGTACATCTCCATAAGGTGTTCGAACCCTAAGGTTTTCACTTGAAATTCCTGCAGAATCAGACATCTCATTCTTAATGCATCAACAACTTTCTTAGAATTGCCATAAATATGTTAATGACAAAAGTGAATTTTTGAATAAACTCTATCCACTTAGCATGTCTCTAATTTAACTTCTCATGTCTGGTAATGAATTGTAAAGCCTGATTATCGCTATACAAAACAAACTCTTTTGGAACAAGGTAGTGCCTCCATTTCTTCAAGGATTGAATTATTGCATAAAATTATTTATCATATGTGGAGTATTCAAGGATTGAATTATTGCATAAAATTATTTATCATATGTGGAGTACTTTATCTTAGCGTCATTCAGCTTCTCATTGAAATATGCAACAGGCCTATTATATTGGCTCAATACTCCTCCAATTGCAACTCCACTAGCATCACATCTTACTTGAAATGTCCTCCCGAAATCTGGCAAGACCAAAATCAGTTGTTTTGTTATCTTCTCCTTTAATATCCTGAATCTTTTCTTAGATTCTTCTGTCCACTTAAAAGACTTGTGTCTCTTCTTCACTGTATCTAATATTGGTGTACAAATTCCACTGAAATTTCTAATGAACTTCCTATTGAAACTTGTTAATCCATGGAAGCTTCTCACCTTGAATATTCTTCTTGGTGATGGCCATTCTCTGATTACTCTCACCTTCTCTGGATCCATCTTTAATTCATTTGAAGAGATCACAAAACGCAAGTAAATGATTTATGTCTTCATAAAAGAGGACTTCTTTAGATTTATCAATAACTTCTCCTGCTGCAATCTCCTCATTACTAATGTCAGACGTCTCAAATGCTCTTCTTCGGTTTTACTGAAAACTAATATATCATCCAGATATACAATCACAAACTTACCAATGAAATCTTTATCATCCAGATATACAATCACAAACTTACCAATGAAATCTTTCAATACCTAATTCATCAACCTCATAAAAGTACTCGAGGAATTTGTTAATCCAAATGGCATAACAAGCCACTCATACAACCCTTCATTTGTTTTGAAGTTTTTTTTCCACTCATCACCTTCTCTCATTCCTATCTGGTGATATCCACTTTTTAGGTCTATCTTTGAAAAATAATTTGCTCCACTCAAACAATCCATTAAGTCATCCATCCTTGGCAAAGGAAATATGTACTTGATGGTGATCTTGTTTATGGATCTTGAGTCTGTACACATTCTCCATCCTCCATCCTTTTTCGGACTCAACATAGTTGGTATTGTGCATGGACTCAAGATTTCTCTGACTAAACCTTTGTCCATCAAATCCTAGACTTGTCTCTTTACCTCCTCATTCTCTTGAGGTGATAATATATATGTTTCTTTGTTCGGTAGACTTGCTCCTGGTATTAGATCAATGTGATGGTTGATGCTCCTGATGGGTGGCAATGAGCTAGGTAACTCATCCACTATTGTGTCAGCAAAATTCTTGAATAGCTCTTAAACTTATTTAGGAAGATCATCCATATAAATATTTGTAAGGACAACTCTAGGTTTCATCACCACAACAAATTTCATCTCTTGTTCCTTCTTGACCTTACTTAGGATTTCCTTCCCACTCATGAGAAGTATACTTGTGTTGGATTCTTCCTTTACTTTATTTTCCTCTATTGGTAGTAACATGTGTGTCCTACCATTCTTCTCCAAAGTATAAGTATTTTTTTTCCCATCATGAATGACATTTTTGTCAAACTGCCATGGTCTCCCCAACAAAACATGACATACATCCATGGGAATTATGTCACACAAAATCCCATCTCTATATCCTCCTATCTTAAATTCAACTAGGAATTGTTTAGTTACCATTACCTGGTGTCCTTTCTGCAACCATGAGACTCTATATGGATTTGGATGTGCAGTTGTCTCCAGCTCCAATTTCTCCACCATTTATGTGGATACTAAGTTATCAGTGCTCCCACTGTTAATTATCCCCTTGCATACCCTATATTTAGTCTTGCAAGAAGTTATGAACAAACTGTTCCTCTGCATTGATTTTTCAACCTCTGGCCCTGGATTCAAGAGAACCTTCTTCATCATCAAATATTTCCCATCTTCTACACGTTCTGCTTCAACATTCTGCTTATGTGCTTCTGAAATGTGAGCTTCACCTCCTCCTTATTTCTTTCTCTCGGGGCATTCCCACCTCCTCCTTATTTCTTTCTCTCGGGGCATTCCCAAGACATGTGTCTTGTTTTTCCATAGGCATAACACTTCACCTCTCCTCCTCTGCCTCTTCCTCCTTCTTGAGGAAAAGAATTTCTACCACCATATTGTCTTCCTCAGGAAATTCCTCCTCTTTCTGAGTGACTATGTGGTTTCCCAATCTCAACCTTGGGCTTCTATGCCTTATCATGGACAAATCCCTTGCCTCTATTTAGAATTCTTTCTCTTCTTTGTTGGCTCTGTTTTCTGGCCAACTTCTCCTCTTCCTTCAGTGCAATCTGATAAGCATCCTCCATTGGCCTTACTATCATCATGTTTATTTCATCCTAGATTTCATATCTCATGCCATTAATATACCTATAAACCTTTTCATCATCCTTCTCTCTCTGTCCAAACCTGATGTTCAACTTGTAAAACTCCTTTGTGTACTGTTTCACTGTCATTCCCTTCTGTCTCGGGTTCTGCAACTTCCTAAACAGATTTATCTGATAGTCCTTGGGTATGAATTTAGTTGTCAACTTGGCTATCATTTTGTCCCAATTCTTGATCTTTTTCTTTCCTTTTCATCTTTTGTCAGCTTGCAGTTCATCCCACCATAGTGCTGCATGTACCTTCAATCTGGTGACAACATGTTTCACCTTATTCTCCTCATCAACGTCTTCATAGTCAAAGTACTTGTCCATTGATCTTATCCAATCAAACAATTCTTCAGAATCTAAATTTCCTTTGTACATTGGGATGTCTATCTTCTCTCTAACTCCACACTTGACAACCTCTTTCAGCAAGCGTTCTTCTGCAACATCCTCTCTTGCAACTTCTTCAACTTCCACTTCTTTGCCCTCTGCATCACTGACGTATTCAACATCAAGTGCTCTCTTTTATGTTGTCTCCATAGCATCTAACATAGCGCAAAATTCTCTCATCTCCCTTTCCACAACTCGATTTGCTACAGGTGGCTCTACACATCTTCTAGGTGGAATTGTGGCAACCTTTTATTCACACATAGAGCACAATCTGAGGCTCTAATACCACTTGATGGTATCAAACTATCTCCTTTGTCTCTTATGCCTACAGAAATTAAATCTAAGGCTCTGATACCACTTGATTCAACCCCCCTTCTATCCTAGGGGTTTCACAACCTCCCGATCAAGGATCTTAAAAATACTTGAGCCGAATCAGCTCTTCGGGCCTCTGTTAGACCCTAAAATTACTTTACACATGCTCTTATTTGCTACCCCGCCAGCTAAATTCACCCGTGACCCCATTCTTGGGCGCTTCTGGTAACACTAAGTGGCGAGTGCTAGCTCCTCCGCTAGGCCATTATTCAATACGACCATGAGCTATGACCTTAGGCTATCCCCCTTCGTGACTTCGGCCTTTGATGCTTTTGAATGCATCTTACTCCTTTTTCCTCGAACTCTGGACCCACAAAATCACTTGGACCAAATCTACGGTTTGTGCTTCTCTGATAGCCAATGTCTATGATCTACTTCGGGACTCTAGCTTCGGGAGTTCTGAGTGTTACATCACCTTTTACTTTCGAAGTGATCCGTACCTAGAGCTTCAGATCAAGCGCCATGTGCTCCTCTTGATCGACGGTTGAGATTTGTCCTTTACTCCATTTCAGATGACTTATGGTCAACACTCCCTTATTATTTCTCCCAGAGTATCAATCCTCCAAAGTGACAGTTCTTCCACCATGCGTTTTATCCCAATGGATGGCTCAAATGAACTTCAACACTCCAGCGTTCGATAGTTTTCGTGCTTTCACTCTTCACTTTCCTCTAGAGTGAATTTTCTCCAAAGTAAATCTCCACTCTCCACGTGTCACTCTGCTCATCAATGACCCTTTTTTACTCCAGCCTTTGGGAATTTTGACCCTCATAAAATTACTCGACAATTTCCCTTTTTTGTTATGCTTTTATATGTCATTCATGTTTGAATGTATGAACTGGTGACGTATTGTATGAGTTTCAATTGTTTCTTGTCTTAGATTTTTCAAGTGAAAGGAGTGCACACAGTTTGCAAGGAGTGTGTTGACATAGGTGAGTTAACCTCAAGGAAAGCTCGGGAGGGATACCCTTGAACCTTCATCAGCAGAAGTGCAAGGAATACATAGGAAGAACTCTTTGTCGATTTCAGATAGAAGCAGATTTACTAAGAACTCTGTAGAGCTCTGCCAAGCAGGCATCGAGCGAGTGCAAGTGTGCACAGGAAGAAATCTGTGTTGAGTTTGGGAAGAACAGAGTTACTGAATACTTTGTAGAAGAAGCTATGCTAGGTCTGCATCGAGAAAGGAGAATGCCAGGAGGGCGAGAAGAATTTATTTTCAAGAAATCCTTCAGATATGAGTTTGAAGAAATCCCAGAATGCAAGGTATGCATAGGCGATTGAAATATTTGAGGAGATCAAGATCAGAAGGGATAACACAAGGAACATGTGGGTAACAAAGTTATTCTAAGTCCTAAAGATCAGAAAAAATATTTCTTTCAAGAGCGCAAGCGAGACCCGGATAGTCGGGTTCGCAAAAGAAAGTTCAAAGGCCGAGACCTTTGAACAGTGATGAAACTATTCCAAGGTAGAAGAAGTCAAAAGCTCAGGGGAGGAGTGAAAACAACCATATGATCGGTTGTGGAAGGGAGCCTGGACTGTTAGATCTATGTCCAGTGAACAAAGGAAGTGCAGAGGAGAAGAACAGATCCCATCCATTGGATCAAAGCACAGAGGATCGACAATCGTTGGATCTGGATGGAGGTGCATGAGCCTTAACATTGTGCACACATACTGAAGAGAGGACTCGTAAAGGTCCCGAAGTCCAGAAGTAATTTGGGATCATCCATCATCTGGAAGGACACGTGGCAAAAATCCATCCATTTCGGGTGAAGACGCTCAGGGAGGAACGAGCACCCAGAAGTTTGAAACTTTTGAAGCCTGAAGGGCCGAGGAGCCAGAGGGAATATGAACCATCAGATTCAGAGGGACACGTGTCAACAAGTCACGAGATCAAGAGAAATATGAGGATGGAATGTTGAAACATTTGAACCATGAATAATCGAAGAGTCGAGGATCATCGATCTGCGAGGAGACAATTGTCAGCGGATCTAAGATTTCGAGTGAAAGCACTCTGGAAGAAACGAGTTGAGACTCCTAAAGCCCAAAGAGCCAAAGTGTCAGAGAGCCTAACAACCAAAGTGAATGATATTCGTTGATATGGAAGAGGATAGGTGTCACCAGATCATGGACTTCAGAGGATTCCACTCTGGGGTTTTTATGGAAAGAAGTTTTGGAAATTTTTGAAGTGCAAAAGGTCGAAATGATTAAGGGTTGTTGATCCCAAAGGGAGAACATGGAACATTGATCTATGAAGGGACATGTTGAGGATGGATAATCACTGCGTTAGACAGCCATTGAACAGTCGTTGGATCAAGAGAAGACAGGTGTTAGAAGATCCATCACTCTGGAATATTTCACTTCAGATATTTGTGGTTCTTGAGATTTGAGAACATCAAAGGACGACACGTGACGCCAGATCTAGGAATCTGGAGAAAAGAAAAGGAGGAAAGGTCCGAAGACCTGGAGAAGAGATACTGATCGTTAATCAACAAGGGAGCCAAAGGACCGTTGATCTGGTTGAGGAGGCCGAAGTCCTGAAGTGGGAGCACAACCGTTGATTTGAAGAGACAGATCCGGTCCGTGGATTTTGAGAGGGAAGATATAAACCATCAATCTAGAGGTATTGTCAAGATCAAGAGATCAACGGTCCCATATCATTTAAGGGATTGAAGGAACGTGTGATTTAACATGTAATTGGGCGGTCATGTGAAGTCGCCGCCCAAGGGCACATGTAAGAAGGGGCTAGTAAAAAGGGAGCTAGCACCCGCAAACACACATTTCCGCAAGGTTATAGCCTAGGGGCATATCGAAGGAGGGGGCTAGTGTAAAGGAGCTAGTGCCTGAAAATTGAAGAGCACTAGAGTGTGCGGACAAAGAGGTGTGGGTATCACAAGGACTGCGCCTAAAGAGGAAAAATGGACCTGTGTGTAGTTGTTTTGGCTTCAGTCTGGAGCCCGAAGAGTCGTTTTGACTCAAGAGAAAGAAAGATCCAGAGACTGGGAAGTCGCATAGCCCCAGGAGGGAAGGGGGTCTACATCAGGTAGTATCAGAGCTCAGTTTTTTTTTTTAATTCTATAGTAGAGAGGAGGTAAAGGAGATGCTCTGATACCAGGTGGTATCAGAGATGGTTTTTGTCTATAGATTTCAGGCGAAAGAGAAAGAAGGGAGAGCCAAAATTTGTTTGCAGATAGCAGGAAAAGGGCAAGACAGTAAAATGAGGTAATCCGATAACATCAGGTGGTATCAGAAGTTAAAGTTTTCCTATAGTCAGCAGGGTACTAATCCTCTGTGAGGAGGTTGTTGCACGAGAACAACAACAAAAATTTAAACAACCAGGTGAGATGTAAGAGAATATGGAGATGCTCTCAAATGTGGAGCAATCCATAGGCTTGCCAGGAAGGTGGGTAGAAGGTGGAAATGGTGATTGAAGGCCATGAGCATGGTCGAAGAGAAGGCCGAGAGAAGAAATTCAATCCAGAGGTGGATGTGGAGCTTAATGAGATAAGAGCGAGGATGGAACAACTAACATTTAGGATGCAGCAAACTTCTAAAGTGTTGAAATAATGTAACTGCGAAGAGCATTCTTATTATTTTTGTTATTGGATTAAATCCCCATTGTGGATTTAATCATGTCATTAT
>CBVK0100527741.1:0-11796 GCA_900067695.1 Picea abies | reverse complement strand
CACTCCTTTCTCCCCTGAATTTGTTCCTTGGTCTAGACCTGGGACCATAAAATATTTTACCACTCCTAGCTTTACCGCCCCTCCTCCTATTAATGTTTCTGCTACTGTAGAAAGAGAAGCCTCTACTGACTCAAGCCCTGTAGCCTTTTATTTGAATCCTCTATTGTTTCCTTTCCCTCCTGCAAGATCTGTTCCAGTTTCCCCTTTCCTAACACCTTCTCCTCCACCTAATATCCCTATGGTAGGTGCTAATCCCCCTGTAAATAGAATGGATTTCATTGTGGCTACAAGGTATGCCCCTCTAGTTTTACCTCAGCCCTTGAATTCTCTCCCTACTGAAGATTATCTCAAATACATGGCTAAATTCACTAGAGAAGAAGACATAACTACTAAAGAGCACCTTGTTTCCTTCTACAGTTATGCAGACAACTTGAACATTGAAAATGAAGATGTTTGGATGATAGTTTTTGTCCAGAGTCTTGATGGTGAGGTTAGAAAATGGTTCAGGGGACTGACCCCTGGATCTATTGTTGGAATTGAAGATCTAGATAATGCTTTCTTGAGACAGTGGGGAGATAAAAAAGATTTCATGTATTACATGAAAGAGTTTGGGTCCTTGAAGAAAAAGGAAGGAGAGTCTGTCTCTGACTTCTCCAAAAGATTCAATAAGATGTACAATAAGATCCCTGTTGAGATAAAACCCTCAGAAGCCTCTATTAAAATTACTTATGCTAGTTCTTTTGACCCTGATTTTTTCCTCCTGCTTAGAGAAAGAAGAACTACTTCTTTGTCTAACATGCAAGATGCAGCCCTAGAAGTAGAATCCAATGTGTTGGCAATTAACAGGCTTAGGAGATAGTCTGAAAGAGATAAAGGGAAAGGAAAGTTTGATGCCTCAACCTCTAGTTCTTTTATGGATCACCCTCAAGTGGATGAATTGACCAAGATGGTGAAGTCATTAACTACAGAAATGGAGAAGATGAAATTTGAGGGGAAGCAAACATACAAAAATCCCCAAGACATTGATAACAGAGGCAACTTCAGGAGGTCGAATAACAATGTTCCTCGGATGATGCCAAGGGAACAAAGGAATAGAGATAGAGATGATCAGAGGATCCAAACCCCTCTCCAAAATAACCTTGTTGATGATGAGGAAGGAGAGGAGATAGATGAGCTTGGTATCGAAATCCATTATTTTAGAGACACCTCCCCTTTCCCCCATTTGACTCAATTTGCATATGAATAATCCCTTATGAACATTCAAAACAATGAGCTGGGTAAGGGAGAGAAGTCCAAAGAAAACATTCCTAACAGATACAATCTCAGATCAAAGAAGAAAGAAGATAAGCCCGATCAGCTCCTCATAGCAGAAAATCCTGCTAAGAAAGTAGAAAATATCACCAAAGAAGAGAAAGATCAGAATCTCTCGCCAATAGCCAAAGACCCTACCCCCGAGGTGAGAGAAATTCAGAATCCCAACTCCTCCTTTAGTTTTTAGCATGAAATTCAAAAGATCAAAATCCCTATCCCCCTTTCAGAGCTTGTCAAGCATGAAGATTTCAAAAAATCCATCTCTAAGTTGTTACAGCTTGAGCCACCTTGCCATTCCATAGATTCAGTAAATCTCCAAGATGAAAAGCCAGTAGTCATCCTAGGTCCCATGGTAGAAGACATAGATGATTCATCCCCTCCCTTCTACACATCCTTGAACATTCATGACAAGGTGTTGCATAATTGTCTGATGGATTATGGGGCATCTCATAACCTCATGCCCAAAACTGTCATGGAAGAGCTTGGGATGGAAGTCACAAAGGCCTATCATGATTTGTACTCTTTTGACTCTAGGAGAGTGTAATGTTTTGGAGTTATCAAATATCTGGTGGTAACCTTGTTTCAGCTACCCGTGAAGGGTGTGGTCATGGACATTGTGGTAGCTGATGTTCCTCCTAAGTTTGGCATGTTGTTGTAAAGATCTTGGATAAAAAGACTTGGGGGAACCTTGCAGATGGACCTAACCTATTCTACCATTCCATTCTTTGGAGGGGAGCACAGAAGATTGTACAGAGAGGCTCAATTGGATTACATTGTAAGTGATGAAGCAAATCCCACCAATCATCCCATCTTTTCCCTTGACAGTGATTTGGGATCCATCTTGTTGCAGCTCACCAACACTCCTGAGCCTCCTCTTCAACTTAGAAAGAAGCCAATTATCCCCCATGAGGATTCTCCTTCAACAAGTTCTGTGTGGAAAATGTTCTTTGACGGAGCTTCTTCTAAAGATGGTGTAGGTGCTGGAATAGTCTTTGTTTCCCCTACTCATGAAATCATATCTCTATCATACAAATTAGAGTTTGAAGCTACCAACAATGTGGCAGAGTATGAATCTTTTACCTTGGGATTGAGAGCTGCAAAGTATATGGGAATAAAGGAAATATCAGTGTTTGGTGATGCTGAGTTAATCATCCAGTAGGTCAAAAAAATCTATCCGGCCAAGCATCCTCGGCTGAGGAGTTACATAAATGAATTATGGGACCTCATTGATAGTTTTTTCCTAGATTTCAATATATCATTCATTCCAAGGGAAGAAAACATTGTTGTTGATTCTCTGGCTATTTCAACAAGCAATTTCAAAATTCCCCTGCTACCCAAGCTCAAGTATGACATAGAAGTGAAATACAGGCCCTCCATACCTGACAATGTCAAGAATTGTAAGGTTTTTGAGGATGACCTTGAAATCAAAATATTCCTGGAGACTGTTGATGAATTTGCAGCACTGCACATTGACCAAGACCCTAATTCTGAAGCAGATCTTCATGCTGGCTATTTTCTGAACATGATTTTTGATCATCACATTGTTTGGTTGCCTAGAAATCAAATCCCAAAGGGGTTGGTCCCTTTGGAAAGGCTAGTCGACAACAATGATGTGGCAGTAAAAGGAAACAACTCAAAGGAGGATGCAGAGGTGGATGAGTGCAACATTGGCACAAAGGAGAATCCCAAGTTTATCAAGTTGTCCAACAACTTGTCAAAGGAGTAGAGGGGTGAATATGTTGAGCTATTAAGAGAATTTTCTGATGTGTTCGCCTGGACCTATGAAGACCTCAGAACATATGAAACAACTGTCATTGAGCATAAGATCCCACTGAAGGAGGAGACCAAGCCATTCAGACAGAAGCTAAGATAGATTAATCCTATTTTGTCACCTGTCATGGAAAGGGAGGTAAAGAAATTGTTGGATGCCCAAATCATTGTCCCTTTGGGATATTCTGAATGGGTGGCCAACCTAGTCCCAGTGAGGAAGAAGAGTGGAGAGATCAGACTCTATTTTGATTTCAGAAATCTAAACAGGAGCTCAAAAAAGGACAATTACCCTCTACCAAAGATGGAACACATATTGCAGAGGGTAATAGGGGCATCCAGAATCTCAATGATTGATGGCTTTTCTGGCTACAATCAGATCTTTGTTCTGCTTGAAGACAGGGAGAAAACAACATTCACAACTCCTTGGGGTACATTCATGTATGCCAAAATGCCCTTTGGGTTGATGAATGTTGGGGCAACATTTCAACGAGCCATGGACGTATCTTTCATTGGGGAGAAATATTAGCTTGTGGTGATCTATCTAGATGACATCACAATCTTCTCCAGATCTGATAAAGAGCATTGTTGTCACTTGAGGAAGGTTTTCTTGAAATGCAGAAGGTTTGGACTCTCCTTAAGTCCCAAGAAGTCTATATTTTCCATGAAGGAGGGAAAATTTATTGTCCATATAGCATCAGCAGAGGGAGTGAGAATTGATCCCAGCAAAGTGGAGGCAATTCAGACCCTGTCACTTCCCAGGTCTAGAAAAGAAGTCCAGACTTTCTTGGGGAAGATTAAATTTCTGAGGAGGTTTGTCTCAAATTTTTCCGAATTGGTGAAGCATATCACAGTCATGCTCAGGAAGGGAAATGAAATAAAATGGACTATTGAGCCCATAGAATATTTTAACCAAATAAAAAGGGCATTGACTGAGGCACCTATGTTGATCAGTCCTAATTATTCCAAGGATTTCCTAATATTTTCTTTTTCTTCCTTTGATACAATGGCTGTTGTTCTATTGTAGAAAAATGATGAAGGGTTGGAGTAGCCTATATCCTTCTTTAGCAGGGCATTGAGGGATGCAGAGGTCAAATATGACATCATGGAGAAACAAGCCTATGCCTTAGTGAGATCTCTCAAAGCTTTTAGAGTTTATGTTTTGTACTAAAAAAATATTGCATATGTCCCTTCAGCTTCTGTGAATGACATTCTTAGTCATCCAGACATATATGGGAGAAGGAGCAAGTGGATTGCCAAAATCCTTGAGTTTGATCTTGAAATAAATCCCACCAAGCTTATTAAAGGCAAAGGTTTAGCCAATTTGTTGGATGAATCTAATTGTAAAGAGTTGGGGGTTAACTTCATCAGCATTTGCTTAGAAAATTAGCAAGCTGATTTGTTTGATGGAAATCCTCAAGACAGTCCTCTATTAATAGAATGCACATGGTATGGAGACATTATATATTTTCTGCAAGAGTTAAAGCCTCCTGATGGAATGGGGAAGAGTAAGAAAAGAGATTTAAATCTCAAGGCAATCAGGTATTTCCTTATTGACTAGATCTTGTATTGGAGAGACCCTTTAGGAGTGCTTCTGAGATGTCTGAACCCATAGGAGGCCCAAAGAACTAGATATGTGTTTCATGACAACATATGTGGGGGACACCACTTCTGGAATTCTACATATTACAAAATTCTCAGAGTTGGATACTACTGGCCTACATTATTTATTGATGTCTGCAGAGAACTCAGAGCTTGCATCAAATGTAAAAAGTTCTCAGGAAAGCAGTAGCTCAAATCTCTGCCATTAAAACTTGTAGTAGCTTCAGGACCCTTTCAACTATGGGGATTGGATTTCATTGGAAAGATTCATCCTACCTCCAGTGGACAACACAAGTGGATCTTAACTGCAACACATAATCTCACCAAATGGATAGAAGCCATCCCCACTAGGAGTGTTTCACACAAAGTGATCATTGGCTTTCTCGGAGACATCATAGCAAGGTCTGGCTACCTAAATAGAATCATCACTAACAATGATGCATCCTTCAAATCTGAGCCATTGATCAAGTTCTATGAGCAGTTTGGGATTTCATTAATTCACTCCACTCTTTATTATCCCCAAGGAAATGGACTGGCTGAGACTTCTAACAAAAGTCTAATCAAGCTTATCAAAAGACTGTTAGAAGACAGCAAGAAGACTGATTGAGTGACACCAAAAAGGTCCCTAGGCATCTCCCCTTTCTAGCTAGTATATGCAACAGAAGTAGTCTTCCCTTCTTAGCTAGATTTACCTGTAGCAAAATTCTTCTAGGACTGCCAAGGAGAGCCTCATGACATGATCAGAAGAATGCATCAACTGGTGGAGGTGCAACAGACCAGAGAGCAGGTAATGGACAAAGCTCATAGTCATCAGCAGAATATCAAGCAAGCCTTTGACAGGAAGGTTAGAAAGGAGGAATTTGAGCTGGGATATTTGGTGCTTAAGTGGGATGCACCCAGGTAGGATAGAGGCAAACACAACAAGTTTGAAGCCCTCTGGATTGGGCCCCTCAAAATCTTTGAAGTGTTCTTAAATAATACCTACAAGTTGCAGGATTTGAAAGGTGAAGAATTTTTTAATGGCCCTATGAATGGGAATTTCCTGAAAAAGTGTTTTGTTTGAGACATGAATGACTCTTCTGTTTTTGTAAATATTGTTTTCTTTTCTGTTTTTTGTCTTAACAAGGGACTCCATAGCCCAACAGCTAGACACTAAAGCTGCAACATAGTTCTTGGCATCCTGCAAGGGGCGTGCCATCTCCCATGGAGCCTAATGTTATCACATAAACATGTAGGGGTGGTGTTTTCCCTAAGGAGTGCCCCCTTTTGGCAATCAAGTGGGAAGAAACGAGTCAAAACCCCACTTTTCCTAAGTCTCAGTGATCTGATGCATATGACTTAAAGGATGCATGGATTTGGGTGGCCATGATCCATGCGCCTAGATCTACAGACGAGGTCCAATTCTAGACCCCCCTTACCGTTCTTCCTTTAATGGGGAGGGGGGTGGTCCGAAATTGAACGCGCAAGTTTGAATGGCTGGGATTAAAGCACCCTGATCTGCGACCCACATCCAATTCCAGACCCCCCTTGCCAGTTTTCCTTTAACAAGGGAGGGGGGGTGGTCTAGAATGAGGCAGTTCTGGAAGCACCCTCCCCCTCCCCTCCTGTCATGGCACCCCCTCGTGATGCCAGAACCTCCTCCAAACTAAACCACTTCATGTCTTCGTTTACCGCTCTCACCTCCCACTGCCATCTCTCCTCCACTCACTCCCGTTTCATATCTTTTTCTGCATTCACCCTCTCATGTCCCGATGTGTGTCCCCCCTGTCACCTCCACCTATATTAATTATCCCCACTCTGTCCTGCCACCATATCCACTCCTCCATCTCCACGTCCTTCTCTTTTTCCACATCAGCTCTGTCCCATCACACCTCAGCCCTCGCCAAGTAGCCCCCATAACATCTTCTCAGCCTCTGCTTCCCTTCCACTTAGCCATCACACTACTCAATAGCCTATCCATTGCGCCATCGCCCTGCTAGATCCTCGTCAACTCCGTCCATGTCTGCCAGCCGAGTCCCTCTATAGAATTCCAGTGAAGCAACAATGGCCAAAGGGAGACCTCCACGTCCTATAGGTGAACAATTCACCAGGTCTTATCTGATCCAAAAAAAGCATTTATTGAGTTAGTTGATGGTGGTTGAACGTCGTCTCCTACCATAAATAGAAATCCAGGAAAATACAAGCACAGAGGTAGACTGTTAGTCCTTCCTGACAGAGATTGTGTCCGACAAACGACTTCATGGGTATTTTTCCCAACGTCTTCATGCGCAGTCTAACAGGGAATCTCCTCAACGTCAAGCATTGATCTCATGACAGGATCATGTTTGAGACATCTGAGCCAGTCTAAGTATATGTAGGCATTTTTTCCATTTTTGTTGGCATCAATGGTAGAGCTAAGATCCCGATTGTAATGCTTTAACGAGGCCTCTGGTCCTCTGGTTACAGACTGATGTTTGAGACTTCTTGTTTAATGGCACCCAACCTCCTCTTATCTTTTCCTTTGACTCTTAAATCCCAGGCATGGATGACCCAATCTGGTGTTGTAATGACTATGTAATGTAGGTTTGATTATATCAGTTTTTGCAGCGTTTTAATTTTCTTGAAGTTCTTCGGATCTGAGAGGATCACATATTTGAGACTTTTCCCCCCTAAAATCTCCTGGAAGACCGAATGTCCATAGCAGACTCGATTTCCCTCTTTTTTTCCTCCACATACTCACCACTATGCAACTTACTGGCCTAAGTTAGATCAAGACCTCACCTATCTCTGTGTTTCCAACCCAGTTTTCTGACTTAAAGTGATATTGTTCTGAGTTTATTCTCTGTCGATCACCCTCTTTATAAAACAACCTATGACATAAAACTGATGGGTATCATGCTTACTCCTGCTACAATCCAGGAATGACTTTTGGTGCTAACAACAATGATACAAATAATATATATACAAGTGCATACCTGAGGGTGCTGATATGATTTCTCCAATGGCACCTGGCTGATTTATGTCCTCTGACATATTGATGAGGATGGTAGTCATAGTGTCACATTTTTGTATCGCCCACAATAAGTCTTCCTCTGAATTCTTGTCTTCCAGGAACTTGAAGTTTCTTGATTCATCAAGCTTATCTTCCATCATAGTTTTGTTCATCATAATTTTAGATTCTTCACAAACCCTTGTCAACTTGGCTAGAAAACCTAATGGCTAGGCTAGGCTAGCACTTTTAGGTTTTTTTGGACTTATGACTACCAACAATAAGCCTTTGAAATATAAGAGAACACTGGTGAGCTCGAGAGCTCCTTTAATGAGTTGCAGAAACCCTAATTCTCAAATTTCTTCAGAAATAGTGAAACCCTAGGGCCAAAAAGTCAAAATGCTTGGAAATGCAATCTGAAGCTTGTTGGAGGTGTGCTGAAGGAGGGCATGCACTCCTATCCTATTTTTAGCCCCAACTTCCAAGTGTCAAGTGCTAAAAACCTCTCAGAAAAGTAGGTTGTATGGAATTTTTGGAAACCCTAGGAGGGTTGTACAGTTTTGCACGAGAGAGAAGATGGTTGAAATTCGCTTCTGCAATGGATTCTTCAAGACCTGTTCTCTAATACCATGTTTCTTTTTCAATATTCTATGCTTAAGCATGAAGTTCATTCCATTTTATCATTTTACTTAAACCATAAACAATTTGTTGCAACAACCAAGATCACAAAAAGAAACACCATGCACAAGTACACAAGAAGTATCATGGGAAACCCTTCTCAACAAGGGAAGAAAACCAAGCCAATACTTTGATATATTCTTCAAGAGAAATACCTCCACCTCCATAAATAACTAGCACACAAGAGGGTTCTCACAAACCGTAGAAACCAGGCACCCAAGAGAGGTGTGCACTTTTCCCAAGAACAAGTGTTTGCTGAAATTTCCAAACTCACACTTGTGTTATGATTCCTCAATGGGGAGTTTACCTTTACTCATATTAGACTGAACCTGTCAACAATAGTGTCTATTGGAACAGTAGGGACGACATCAATAACTTATAATATAATTAATAATTACCATACTAATTATCTTTTAAATTCAAGTGGGGTCGACTTGTACCCTTTACATTACAAATAGGGTTACAGGTAAGTCTGACTCTTGAACAATATAGCAAGGGATCTCATACATCCACTAGTGATCAACCACTAGGGATACATCCATCTATTCTCAACCACATGGATATTCATATCTCTATCTCACTGCATCTCACAGGAGAACCACACTCACTAGTGCTCAACCACTAGGATCATGTTCACCTATGCTCATCCACAGGCACGTCTAAGTCATCATATCTTCTTTATCACTACATTACATAGGAGAGTGATTTGAATTTTATCATATCAAATCTCTGCTCAGAGGAGGCTAATACATCATTTCATTTCTGTCTCAGAACAATGCACCTAGCTCATGTGTTTTCACACATTCACCTATGCTCAGCCACAGGCACATCCAACTCAATAGATCTTCTTTCTCACTGTGCTAGACAAAAGAATCATCTGGAGTTCATATCAACTCTCTACAAGGAGGAGGCCAACACAACATTCCAGTTGTATCTTAGATAGGAACCACACAGCCAACTCAGAGGTTCTCTCTCAGGTCTATGTCTTGGAGGATATCTCACACAGTTGTAATCATGAACAAGTAAGGATAAAGAGAGAGGGAAACATGGAGGAAGGGAGAGAGGTGAAAAGTGGGGGGAAAAGATCAAGATGAGAGAGAGAGATGGATGGGAGGATATATGGAGTTAGAGAGAGACAAGGAGAGAGAGGTAAAGAGATAAAGGGGAAGAAAGGGGGAGGGAGAGAGAGAAAAACAAAGGGAAGGAAGGAAAAAGGTAGGAAGAGAGAGTGTGGCACTAGGGAGTGAGGTAGGAAAGGGGAGAGAGATAACAAGAGGAAGGGGGGGAGAGAGAGAGAGAAAGAGAGAGAGGAAGGGGAGGAATAGGTGGGGAGAGACAAATGATAGAGAAAGAGATATATAGAGTAGTATATAGGCATAGAGAGTGAGAGGGAGAGAATGAGAGAGATGTTGGCATGTTTACAGGTAAAGTGTACTTGTCATTGATGGTAACATCAGAGTGTGCAACGGTGGAAAAACAGGAACAATGTAAGCTTAAGAGAATTCGCACAGAGTCGCACGCAGTGCGTAGGTGTGCACCAGGGACGAGGTTAACTCATTTCCACAGATCAAGAGAGATAGCATACTCAGGATCTTAGATGGATCAAAGGTTGAGACCTTTGACACTTAGAAATTATTCCAAGTCAAGAGGATGTGTAAGCTCAGAAGGAGGAAAATAGTCAAAGCATGAAAAAGGTTCCATTATGGTTAAGATCAACACGATCAATAGCATAGTGATAATGGCAAGATCAACAATGTAAGCTCAGAAGGAGGAAAAAAGTCAAATCATGACAAAGGTTTCGTTTTGGAGTATCGATGTCCTTCATCACAGGAATCAGGATGAGATCTGGACCGTCGGATCATTGGAGATCTCGATCGTTGATCAGGCTCAATGAAGTTCATAAGTTCACGAAATATGAAGCGCCTTTTGGTGTAGCTTGTGGTCACCGCTAGTGGTCACGTGAGGGGAAGAAACTAGCGGTGCTAAGCTCCATCTCGGAGTCTCAGCAATCACAACTTGGAGTGTCAAGACCCTTCATCAAAAGAATATAGAGATGTGAAATCACGAAATTCAAATTCTTTTTAGTGCTCGGTCACAGCTAGTGGGCATATGAGATAAACGTGAAATCCCGAGGATTTAATCGAACGGTGTTGGTTAATTGGAATCTTGATCGAAGGATTACTGTCTCACCCCATAGGTAATTGATCAATTACGATTCAGTTAGCAGAACCGAATCATGGTTCTTGGACAGTTGGCGATTCAGTTGCTGTGTGTTTTTGCCCAAGAAGATTTGAGGTGTAACTGCAGAGGAAGTGGTTAAAAGAAACATGCAGTGACTATGCATGGTTGGTTGTTCTGAAGGAAAAATGAGTTGAACTGTAAGAAAGGGAGAATTACAGTATGTGAAGTGTGAGATAAAAATGAGAGATGAGTAACAGATGAGGTATAGACAGAAGCGAGATGCAGTTTTTTGTTTTTTAGACTTGAGCAAGTGAAGCAGAGAAAAAGTGGAGTGGCAATGAACAACCCGATGAGCAAAATCGTGGCACAGTGAAGAGCATGCAGAGGCACTATGCATGGAGGATGAAGAAGGTGCATAGATAGTATAAATACGCAGAATAGAGAAGAGATGGATGCTGTTGTGGAGAGGAATTGCACATGGGAAATAGCATGCTATGGGCAGGAGCTGAAATACACAGAAGAGGCATAATTCATAGAATCAAAATAAGATGTAGAGCATAAAGCACAATATAAGCAAAGAACAAAGATGCATAGCTGAGACAATAAAAGAAGGTTGAGGTGCACTTGTAGAGAAAAGAAGAAGATCAGAAATCACAAGAAGATGCAGGCAGAGAGACACTGATACATGAGAGAAGTGCAGCATAGCAAAACAATGATAAGCCTGGTAAGCCAATGACAACTATTGAATCACTGTAATAAGTTTTAGTAGAAAATATTTATAATGAGGGTAGTAGTGAGGTTCTAGGGAGGAATGTTGTCCTCAGAGGTTCAATTGGGTGTTTCAACACAGGGAGTTGTATCTTCGATCTGGTTGTAGCCAGAAAAGCCAAGGTGGCAGGGTGGTGCAAGGGAGAACTGTTGTTCTCTGTTATACAGGTTGGTGCCTGTGTGACTGGAAGTTAGTGCTTCCATCCAATTGGTGCTGGAACACTTAGGGAGTTGTTGCTTCCTTCTAGTGGGTGCTAGAGAAACTAGAGAGTTGGTGCTCTCAAACAATTTGGTTCTTGTATAAGTGGAAGTAGGTGATTCCATCCAGTCGGTGCTTGAACACTCAAGGAGTTGGTGCTTCCTTCTAGTCAGTGCTAGAGAAAACAGAGAATTGGTGCTCTCAGCAGGTTGCAACTTGCAAAAGAGAGGTTGTAGCCTCACAATGAGTTGAAGATCATATGTATGATAATGTACGGAATGTAAAGATTACTTATCATACCAAGAAGAAGAGGTTTTTACCC
>CBVK0100527740.1:0-11796 GCA_900067695.1 Picea abies | reverse complement strand
TTCGAGCACAGAAACAAAATTCTAAAGAATCACAAGTAATCACTTATCCTTTTAAGGTTCGATAGACCAATTAAGTCTTAGTGAACGTTAATCATTATCATCATCATTAAAAATTAATTAAGAATATTAATAATTATATTTAAAAACTAAATATATAATAATTTATTGATAATGTTTTGAAATTAAAAATATAAATAATCTTTAAAGAAGCCCTTAATATTGCCTATTTGCACATATGAGCGAACTTTAGTATTTTGTAATAAAATTAGTATGTGGTTGTGATATCGTTAAATTTTTGGGTCAATCTCATTTCAAGGGTGTGGACAGTAATTTTGTTTTTATTAATATTGTAGGATGAAAGGTTAGTTGGATCTTGTAACCATTTAGTTGGTTTTATAAATTTAGTTTATTTATGGAAATTAAATAATATAGAAAGTAGACTAAATTGGTTTCATGTTTTTCAATATTATAGTCAAATTTTGCTACAGATTTGATTGGATATTGGATTTAGAGGATTTCATTTCATGTTTTTCAATATTCTAGTCAAATTTTACTACTGATTTGATTGGATATTGGATTTAAAGGATTTCATTTGTATTTGATTGGATATTGGACTTAAAGGATTCCATTTCATGTTTTTTCAATATTCTAATCAATTTTTACTGATTTGATTAGATATTGGATTTGGAGGATTTCATTTTGTAATGACATTAAGATTATTAAGATTTTAAGATTTAAATTTAAAACCTTAAAATTTAAACTTGGATGAGAAACCGTTTCGTTTTTAATAAGACACGAGGTGAAGTCCACGATATCTATTACATTACAGAGACAACAAACCAAGTGACCTGTTCCCAAAACTTCCTGCAGTGAAAAAACTAATCTATCTACTTGTTGCTAAACATCATCGTACTTGAATAGAAAGCAGGGAAGGAAATTTGTTTTGAGCAGACAATGTTGAATGACCTCTGAATTTTATTTATAATCATGGAAGTACACGTAATAATAAAGGTACGATTGCAACAACACACAGAGAGCAGCTAACAGCCCACAAATACCACAAATAACGATGGATAACGATGTTTGAAGGCATATCATCACTCTTCATTATTTTGCTCACAGTTTTAGCCGTTTCATTCATATAGCGCGCGGCAGTAAACTACTTATGCATAGGTAGACAGACGTACATAAAGATATATTTATCAGTATAAGGTGGGATTGGAGAGCAAATACTGCTCAATCTTCTTCAACATGGCAACGCTATTTTCTTTTATCTCTTTTACTCTGCCTTCGTCAACCTGAGCACCAGGAAGGGTTTCGTAGTTACAGACCCAGGTCGCTACACATCCCCCTTCTTTCCTGGGAGCGAGTTTGACCTCGAAGCTCGCAGCGCTCAGTTTCTTTCCCAGCGATCCTCCTTCGATTGTTGTATACTTGTACACCATCTTCTCCTCGTCAATTTCATCCACTCGTTCCTTGACGAAACTGAAATCCTTGTTAGCTGTGACAGGAAAGTGAAAAACCTAGTAAGTATCAAATAATAAAAAAAAAATCAACCTCATCTGCGTCTGATACGCTAATTCAAGCCGGAAAACAATTAAAAGTGGAAGTATAATGATTTTAACTAGGAAATGTGATCGACAAGAGATTCAATGGGCATAATACCAGGGGTGAAGTTGAGCTGCTTGATGGTGCCCACGCCTCCATCTCCTTGAAGTAAGGTCACAGAAGCGAAAATTTCAGGTAAAACCTTTGGCAAAAGGTTGTGGCTGTCTTTCGCCATGGCATTCCACAGTCTCCTTGCCTCCACTTGACACACATCTTCCGTTACTGCAGTCCCTGACACCATCTTCAACTCTCTCTTAACACGATAGTTATTTCTTCAATACTATCGCCCAGAACAACAGTTCCTCGCTCTAGTATGCACTAGAGGAGGAGGGGGGGGGCATATTTATAGAGGGTTATCTGCAAATCTTCAAAATATGTACGTGAAAGGTAATGTATATGATGGTATGAGAAGTGACATGCAGGCTACTTTTGTTACTTTCACTGACTTGTTGCTGCACACAACGCCGACTACGTGCGCATTTTCTTTGCTTCTTGGGGATATGTGGCCGACTAATATTGACTCTTGATTCTCGTGCTTGACTTTTCAAAGATCTCAATGACGACGATCACTCTATTCCACCGTCTTTCACGACTTGAAAGAAATAAATAATAGATTTAGTCAACATTGTAACTTTCTATTTTTCTTGTAACCTAATTATCCCGATTCCCGTTTACCGGCTGCGTCATATATGGAAAAATCATATCGCCCAATTTTTCCAACGAGATTTTCAGATTTGGTAAATAGAAAATCGTTAAAATCCCTTTATTCATTTGAGGATTCAAAGCTCCTACTGTAATCCCTATTATAATTCAAGATTACAACTTCAAATTTCATTATTATAATTCAAGATTACAACTTCAAATTTCATATATGGATTCAAATCTATTACTGTAGTCAATGTTATACTTCCAGATTACAACTACAAAAGGCCGAAATTGAAATCCATTAATCCATTGTGGATTGATAGCTCGTATTAAAATCTAGAGTATAATCGAAGATTACAACTTGAAAAGGATGTTTAACTAGAATTATTTATGATAAAAAGTATATACGGCCGTATAACGAGATACGCTATGAAATCAATAGATTGATTTGTTGTTCGTTTACAAACATAAATACTTTTTTCTACCAAATATGTCGATGGATTTGATGAATTACGTTGTTAGCCTAGTGGGCAGGTCGGTTTTGTCGTGTAATATCTAGAAGAATTACAAAAATGTCCATGACAACAAAGCTAACTTACACAGACTTCTACGGCAGTGAGCCACCAGCCTTCATTTCTATGATAGATTGCATATATTTCGAAATAACTTTACATTAATAACTTTAGATTGCAGTGAGCCACTAGTCCATCCTTTTATTTTTTCTAAATAATCCTAGAGATGAAAAGGAAAGGAAGCTTCAAAATTCAATCAAGGTGGTTTGTTAAGGTGTTGCTTAATGATTGGGGATTTTTTTGAATGGTAAAATATTAGATAAATAAGGCTCATGAATAACTAATTAAGAAAAGTCTTTATTTTAGTCTTTATTTTATTAGCATTGAGGATTTTTTTGAATTTTCAAAGAAAAAAAGAAAAAATAAATAAATATTGTTCATAAATAATTAATTAAAAAAAAAAAAAGTCTGGAATGAACTAGTATTAATTATTACGATTGGGGATTATTTTTAATTGTAAAAGAAAAAAAGAAAAATTAGATAAATATTGTTCATAAATAATTAATTAAAAAAAAGTCTTTAACGAACTAGTATTAATTGATAGAGGATGGGAACTCTTTATTTTACTAGCATTAATTAATTGAGGATTTTTTTGAATGGTCAAAGGAAAATTAATTAAGTGGGGATTTCTTTGAATGATCAAAGGAAAATTAGATAAATATGGTTCATAAATAACTAATTAAAAAAAGTCTCTAATGGACTATTATTAATTGATAGAGGAGGGATGGATCCTCAAATCAATTTGAAGTCAACAACGATAGATACTCTTTCAGAATTCAATTTGAGGTCAAGAAAAATAGATGCTTTTCATATTAGTTTGAGTTCATATCCAAAGTTATTGTGTTGTTTAATAGAGATTTGGTAATGTTTTAGTAAAAAAATTGATAACTAATCAAATGAGACACATAATAAGAATAATGTAGTGTTGATAATATAAAAAAAAATTCTTGATGAATGTTAGAATAGGAGGAAATAACTATAGTAGAAACAATTTTGTAAGTAACTTTTACAACTCAATTAATCGCTAAAAACCGCATCAAATAAGATCAATAATTCACGGTGCACAAGAGGATCACAACATTAAGAATTTGACCCGGGCATAAATCTCCTTCCAAACAAAGTACATTTTCCTTTCATGCATTTTTGTGGTGAATTATTGATTAGATTAGTTCTTGTTACTTTTTCTTTTTTGTCCTCTTAATTCTTAATTGAAATGAACCAAAATATCAACAAATTTCAAAACTTCTTGGTTAGATTAATTTTTATTCTTTTCCTTTTCCCTTTCTACTTCTCTTAACTAAAGTGAATCAAAATCATAACAATATGGTTACTCCTTTCAAGAAACACTTGTGAAGAGAAGATTTGTGATCACATCCTTTACTGTGTGAAATTGTTAGCCTTTCCTCTATCCTCCCACACAATTAACTCTCAAAACAATACTCAAGGTTAAAATTTGTAAACATTAAAATATCATAAATGTAGAGTTCATAAATACAATGTTGCAAATGTCAACTAGATTTTAAATCACAATTAATGTTTTCCTTCATCTCTTTGATGCCATTTGTTACAATATTAATATACTCAAATATTCCATTCTTCTTTGTGAGTACCAACAAAGGAAAAGTATAGTTCTAATTTCTTTAGAGTATCCCTAAGAAAGTGACTTCAAATTATCCATTTCTATGTCTTTTAACTTTCACTATGGATAATGGCATGCAAAATTTAGTCATTAACTAAACATTGATTATTAAACACTTTCAATTAGCTAAAATTAAGCTTTAAAATTTATAACAAGTGAGAGGTTTTTCATTTACCAATCTCAAAACCTCAAATTGAATCTATTAAGTATATTTCTAATAATGAGGTCAACTACATGATAGATCTTATCTTGTAGGTAAGTTTATCTATATCAAATTAACTCCAAAAATCAAATTATCATTTATTATTTTTGGCTTTGAACGTTTCTTTGAAATATAGTTTTATTTCATAATTATCATATCCATATTTTTATTACTTTTTATGTTTTTTAAAAATACAATAAAAACAATATATGATTTTACTCATAAAATATATTGAAAAATTAACATAAAAATTAAATTAGATTAAGTAGGATTTTTCATGCTTTGGAAGAATGAAATGTCTCATTAAAAGTATTATTATATGAAAACCCATCAAATATATTTTATTTTGGGGTAGTTATAATCAAGTGAGACAATAAATTAGTGTATGAGACTTCCTTATCGCCTCATACTCTAACCCCCTTATGTAACTTCCAAGGAGGAAATGCATGTCCTTAAAAATTAGGCCCACTCAGGTTATAATATTTATACTTTAAGAAATTTAACATTCATGGAAGTAGACTTTATAAAGTTGTTTAAGAAACTTAACTTTCATGACTTTATAAAGTTGTTTATTATATAAGTTTTCACATTTTGATGTACATTAAAATTAATTTTTCATGGAAGTAACCTCTATTATATTTCCATGGAAGTGGCTTCTAAAGTTGTATATTATATAAATTTTCACATTTTGGTGTATAAGGAAATTTAATTTCCATAGAAATACGTTTAAAGTTATTTATTATATCAATTTAACTCATTCAAGTGCAACTTTTCCTCAAATTTTTTCAATCTAATTTGCTTTTTTCAACTTAACAGATTTAAGATGGATTTAAGTCATCTCTTTCTCTCTCTCTATATATATAACTTAAGATGGACATTAAAATATTTTATTTATGGTTGACATTGAAATATTTTTTTTGTTATGAACATTTTCTATGCCATGTGTGAACTCCATGTTTATGATGAAGAACTTACACATCTCTCTCATATTGATAAATAAAAGAACATATGTCCACAAATTGAGTACTCTCTACCTATATATTTTATTTATGGTTGATATTGAAGTATCTTTTTTATTATTAATATTTTTTTAAATGTTGAATGTGTCAACTCTATATTGGACAAATGAAATTACACATCTCATATATATATATATATATATATATATATATATATATATATATATGGTGAAGGCTTTGTGTACATTTAAATGGAGTTTTATAGATTAGGTGAATTTGAACTATGAAGGGTTTCTACTATGTAATAAATATTAAGGGAGGTATAAAATTTGAAGATTGGTTTCCTGGTTTAAGAGGAGGTGCATGAGTTCCTTCTCTTACCTTTTTTTTCAATATGAACACCTCACCACATATTCCAAAAGATTAACTTATCAAGGGGAGGCCTAACAAAGTCACCCTAAAGAGTCTTTATGAACATATATAATCATTAGAAAAAATAAGAGTAGAGAGAAGCCAAACTCAAAACAAAGTTTGAGGCAATGCTTAATAAAAAAATTATATTGTTAGAAGACAATATTAAGATAGAGATATAGAATATAATATTAGGGTTCATGGTGGCTAGAATACAAGAAATGGTAAAACAAAAACAATCAAACCAAGAAATAGAGGTAAGAAAATATCAACATGAGAGATATGATTCAATAGCTACAAGAAAAACTAACAATTTGGTCCTAATTAGTTTGAAAAATAAATTGGCTATCAATCTCATGAAAGGAGAAACCAATAGGATAATGGAGTTGGATCATGAGCTTAAAAAAATATACTTGAACCTCATAATTTTTTGGAATGACACCCTAGCAATATTAAAAAGAGAACTAAAAAATAAATATGATAATGCAAGTTTTCACAGTAAGTCATAATGCTAGAAATAATGATGATAATTGGGAGAAATAATATTTAAAGAATTAGTTAGGAGTAAATGTGTGAGGAAATATACTAGAATAAATATGTGAAGAAGAAGTTTGGGTCAGAAAATAAAGTGAGGTAAGAGAAATTGTAATGTTAGGTAGGAGAAGTGTTAAAGAATTATTCAAGATAAAAATTATACAAATGGGAAAGAAGAACAATAAAGATTTGAAGAAGACATTAGGGTGAAGGAAAAATGATAGGTAATAAAGGATTAAACTAGTTGTTTAGGTGAGAGAAGGAATTTGATGGAAATAGATTGATTATGGAGAAAGGGGAACTATAAAGGAGAAGAACTTAGCAAAGGGAGTAATGAAAAGAGAGGGTTGAAAAATTAGTTAAATGAAGAGAAATAAAGTGGAAGTAGAAAGCAGAAGCAAGAGAGAAGGAAACTTGGGGATGGAAAATTAAAGGTCAATGGATAAAAAGGAGCAATAATGTGAAGAGGTGATCGGAAAGGAGTCGAGGAAGAGGAGAGGAGGAGGGGAAGGGGTGGACACGAGAAGGAAAAATAATAATAAAAAAAATATTAGAGATATCGAGAAATGATAGAATGGGAGGAAGAAGAAGGGTTAAGGTGGTGAATGGTGGGTTTTCAAGATTGGCTCAACTTATAGCCATATTCACGGTTGAAGTTGTTAGGGTGTTTTTTGATTTCAAGGTCTTCGCAAATAAGTCAAGAGGAGTAATGAGGGGCAGAGGCTAAAATTTTTGTTTGGTCAAAGTAAATAAGGTGTTTGGAGTTAAAGGAGTGTTTTGCAACAATTGGTTTGGAGATGCGGTTGTAGGTGGTATTCTCTATATCTTATTTTTTTCAGGCTTTGAAGTTTCTTCCAATTTGACCTATGTAAGATTTCTTACATAAGCAAGGAATTTTGTAAACACTTGGTCCAAGCATCGGGTCGGTTTTCTCTTTAGCATATCTAAAAAGATGTTTTAGGGTCTTAAAGAGTTTGAATACAATTTTGATATTCTTCTTAGCTAAAAGTTTCAAGATTTAATCTGTGGTCCCTTAGATATAGGGCAAAGAGATGAGAGCATGAGGAGGGGTTGAGGGAGGGGTGATTTTGGGTTTAGGTTTAGGGTTTTTGGCTCAACGAAAATCTTGGTTGATTTGAGTGAAAAATTAGCCATTGGAAAAAATGGTTTTGGTTGGGTGGCAAAGAATTGAGGGGCAGAAATGTGGATGGCATGAGTGGTTAACATTTTTAGGACAACAGATTTCTGAGCACGATGATGGTGAGAATTGTCATTGAGGTACGAGTCAGTGTGATTTTTCTTCCTATATACTTGGTGGGAAAGGTATCCATTAGGAAGGTAGGAAATAAGAACATCTAATAAGGGGAGGGAATTATCTTTATGGGTCTCCATAGTGAATTAAATGTGAGGGGATATGTTCTTGAGATGGTTGAGAAAGATATCAAGTTTTTCTCACCATGAGGCAAGATGAGAGACATGTCATCTACAAATCGAAACCAACATTTTGGTTTGAGATGAAAGGTACTAAGGGATAAATAATCGAATTGTTCCATGAAAATATTCATATTAAATGGGAATAATGAGGACCCCATGGTTGTGCCTTCACTTTGTTCATAGAAAACCACCTTAAAGGTAAAGAAGGTAGAAGAGAGACAAATTTTGATGAGGTCTAGGGTTTCCTCGTCGACAAGGTTAGAGATCAAGGTAAGGGATTTGGGAACAAATATTTTGGTAAGAAGAAAAATAACATTGAAGTTGACCATAAGTTCTTATTCATCAAGCAGAAAATCTTGGGTTTTGTGAATGAATTCAATGAAGTCTTTGATGAAACGTCTTCTTCAACTCTTTATTTTTCTTCTTTTCTATTTGTATAATTTTTATCTTGAATAATTCTTTAATACTTCTCCTACTTTATTATTATATTTCCTTTGACATTTACTCTAACTAATTATTTAAATATTATTTCTACTAATTATCCTCATTATTCTTCACACCTTAACGTCTATATTAACTCCTTATTATTATCACGTTGAAATTTATTACTATTATTTATTATTATTGATCTTACCTATCATTAATTTTTATTTACATGTTTTATCAAAAACTATATTTTTCCACTTATTCCCTTTCTCCTTCCCTCAAACGAATACCATCCAATCTTAATATTTAAAGGAAAACCTCACTACACTCTTTTTCAACCATTAGATATTTTTATGTCCCTAACGATGGGTGGAGTGTCCACTCCAAACGTTGAACATTTCAAAACCTCACACGAAGTTCAATCTAGAAAATTTCTATTAAAAACTAAATTAGAAATTGAAACTACTTACATCATAGAAGAAAGTAGGGTGGGAAAAATAATCAAACATAAAGATAGGTTGATCTGTGTCAAAGTAAGTTGTAATGACCATAAACATGACCAATTTAGTAAATCTCCAAGTTTAAAAGGGTCAAGAATATTTATAAATGAACACCTCATTCTATAATACCAAGTTGAATTAAGGAAGGAAGTTCAAAAGGTTAAGGAAGCCAAGAGGGAAGGAAAATGATAAATAATTAAAAATCTAAAAGCTTGCAAAGAAACAAATGGAATCAATACCTTAGGGAATGTTTTGTGGGTAATATTGAAGATGGAACAAAGCCTTTGTAGCATGATCTTGCTATGAAAGTGTTGTAGCTTACAGTTTCACAGCGATCACGTTGCAAAAGTCCACCAGTTTTACCAAATCAAAAGTGATTCAACCTTCAGCTAGAGGACATGTGTCAAATCAACTTGTAGATTCAAAGACCTAAATTTTGTTAGTTAGTTCATGCATTTAAATTAGAATTTCTATACATTTAGTAGGAGAAAATATGAAGCCTATATTCCAGAAGACAGTTTCGAGTTTGTTCTTGTTTTATTGTAACTAAGTTGACTCTTAGGAATATGGTTGAGCTCAAATATCTTATCATGGGGATGAGCCTTTGCTATATATTTTGTAAATTTCAGTGTGCAAAGGGTTGGTTTGAGAGGGAGGAAAAGGACTGATCTATATTGTAATATCTTTTCCTAAGCTTAATGAAATTATCATGCATAAGTATTGAATGTTCTTACTAGAGATTCATTTGTTAATCCTCCTTGGTATGTAATGTGAATGTGTATCTTTCTGTGTTTTTCCATTTAAATGTAATGTCTTAATTATTTGAATGAACTTATTTGATTCAAAATTCATCCTCTACTAGATGCTCTGAATTCATTTTATTTCAAATATTTTCATCAATTTCTTCTAAGTTAATGAAAAATTCATTCTTGACAGATGCTCTTCTTTAATATATTGTTTCCTATGATTCTTCCACCATACTACAACGGGTTGATTGACTGAGAAAGAATTGGATGTCTTTCCTCTGCTTCTTAGAACATTCTATCACTAGCCATTGATAATTTTTATTCATTTGACTCCATGCCTATTGGTATTTCCTCTTGCTCAACCACCATTTCATAAACCATACCTTCATTTGCATAATATATCGTCACTGTACTTCACAAAACTAGTCAATCCATGACTAAGTTGCAAGAGAGAACCCTATCTGGGTTTGGAGGGCTATCTTCCAGTCTTAAAGCTTGGTTTTGAGGTTATCTCTGTGACTTTCCTCTCACAATCGGGACAATTATGGAGTGATAATAAATTCAATATATTCGAAAACCTATGAGGGTGGTAGTAATGGTGATCAAAATGATGGAGGAGGAATCTTGTGAGATTCTATAATACTAGCTAACCAGGTCGCATTAAGTAGGTTGATAAAAGCCATGTAGACATGCATTTTTTTTCTTCTATTATTGAAGGGAATCGAGGTAAGAATTCCCTCAGTTAAGTTTTCAATATTTAAATTGATATGTAATGGCTAAAGGCCTAGAGTATCTAAATGTTGTTGATGTTAGAATGCATTTAGATCAAATTTACTCGCATATTGTGTTATGATTGGTTATGAGATCATAACAAGGTGAAGTGAGGAGACATACTCCTGCTATATCAATGAATATCCATAGAGATAGTCATCTGTTAGACTATGATATGGTTGGATATGGAAAGGATTTAATGTTATGTGAGTGCTCAATAGTTTCCTTGTATAGATGATATCAAGACTGCAACTTCTTTGTCAAAATTGAAGATCATTTAGGAATTATGTTTACTTGTGTTGTGATGGGTTGAATATGAGGGTATCCAAATAGTCATGCATTATTGGGAAGAGTTTAGATGATGTGTTGAGGCATTGGCATGACCTTCCATTTCACCATGGTGGAATGGATGACATAGTTATGTGGTATTATGCAGTCATTGCGTGGATGCATTGTGTAGATGTGTCCATGGGTATTGGAACCTTGGTTTTTGTTATTTTCTTGGTAATTATTTCTTACATTATGAAAATCATGTTGTGATGAAAATATTTCTAACTGATGAAGTTGAGAAATACTTCAAGATTTGTTAGATATTGAAACAAGAAAAGTTGCAAGTTAAAGTAGTTACATAATGATAAATTATGGAAAATCATTGGAATAAAGTGATAAGAATATTGAAGGATAGAAGAAATACAATATTGGCTAATAATACATGTGTAGAGAATGATGGGTTCATTCGAATTAATAGTTGGATTAATGGAAGTGATTGAATTGTAGTTGTTAACAATTTTGAGATCACTCTGTGAATTCTTTTTTGAATTGTTTCCATGAATATATATATATATATATATATATATATATATATATATATATATTGTACATGAGATATTGACAGTTTGTTTGGATGAGTGTAAATTGAGGAAATTGCAGGTAGAATGGTCTTGGATATGGCAGGGATGTAATCCCATAAGGAAGACTGATATCTACAACTACAGAGCCAAAAATTATGAGTAGAAAATTCATGCCTGGGAATTTTATTTTCCTATATAAAACGGATTTGAGAAATTAATAGTTACAAATTGTTACATGATTATGCTAACAATTGGTTTGGCTAATTGAAGGTTGAGAAAATTACAAGAATAATGGTATTGGGTATGGCATTGTTGTAAGCCATAATAAATATTAATGTCTGCAGTTGTAAGAGCCAAACGAATTATGAGTTGGAAGCTCATGCTTGGAATTTTTTTTTACATGTATAAAACATAATTGACATTTATGATTGAAATTGTTTCAACAATATCTCATGATGACTGTATTTTTATAATACAGATGAGATGTTGGCTATTGAA